>CABFVX010006708.1:20000-23801 GCA_902151425.1 Timema shepardi
AGTAATAGTAGTAGTAGTAGGGGTAGTAGTAGTAATAGGGGTAGTAGTAGTAGTAGTAGTAGTGGTGGTAGTAGTAGTGTTAGTAGTAGTAGTAATAGTAGTAGTAGGGGTAGTAGTAGTGGTAGTAGTATTAGTAGGGGTAGTAGTAGTGGTAGTAGTAGTGGTGGTAGTAGTAGTGGTAGTAGTAGTGGTAGTAGTGGTAGTAGTGGTAGTGGTAATAGTAGTAGTAGTAGTAGGGGTAGTAGTAGTAGTAGGGGTAGTAGTAGTAGTAGTAGTGGTAGTAATGGTTGTAGTAGTAGTAGTATTAGTAGTAGTAGTAGTAGTGGTAGTAGTGGTGGTAGTAGTAGTAGGGGTAGTAGTAGTAGTGTTAGTTGTAGTAGGGGTAGTAGTAGTAGTAGTAGTGGTAGTAGTGGTAATAGTAGTGGTAGTAGTAGTAGTAGTAGTAGGGGTAGTAGTAGTAGGGGTAGTAGTAGTAGGGGTAGTAGTAGTAGTAGTAGTAGTAGTAGTAGTAGTAGTAGGGGTAGTAGTAGTGGTAGGGTGTGTTAAAAGTATTCAAGGAATACATATTTATTCACTATACATGGCTCAGCCAAGCACAATTTTAACCCCCACCCTCACTAGTAAATAATAGTCAAGGAGGTAACAAGAGAGCGTTTTATATAAATAACATAACATATACAACTCGATGAGACGAGTGAGACAGCTCAAAGCGTTACGTGACATTAGCTTTTGCACTAAGCTCAAAATTGATGTGAAATAATCATTCTAAATGAAGGACCTGATTTAATAGGTATACAAAGGTTTATGAATCATAGAAATAGTTATTGTCAAAGCAAACTCTTATAACATGAGAGATGTAAAGTACAAGCAAGCTTGAATACTGCAAGTTTCCTGAACTGCTTCGCATCAGTCACATTATCAGACAACTAACATATAATATTCATAAAAAGTCTTCTTTCGCCCATTAATGGCAGTACAAAACACACGAAACAACAAATCCTAAATTGACCTTCCAAAATATATCTTACTATTTAACTTAAACCAGTCATAATTTAATATACTGGCAAAATCAAACATCTTTGATATGAATAACTAATTGAGGATATACACTTAAACAAATATAACACCTATCTAAGTGCTCTATTGGCAGCTCCAAATTTGTTTAAATAATAAATGATATGCCTTCATCAAAGTATCGGCCTCCTAAATCTGAACAGGATATCGTTTGTAATCATTCACCAAAAAGGTCAAACTTCAATTTAATAATGACGCCGCAAAGCCGCCGGCCCACAAATTTAACTTGGGATTTAGAGCTTAAAAGTTCAATGATAGAATATTAACTAGTTACTGGCCCTTCTTTTCATCTGGAGGCGGCCGACAAATCAAAGGATTAATAACATATTAAATAGTATTTAGCGCCCTCAAGCGGTTTCAAGCTCACACGCAACGTACAGTACATCAGGTACATTTAGCAAAGCAATGACTACAGAGGAGTCTTGCCGTCTTGCGGCCCTATCTCAAACTAACAGACGATAAACTTTAAACTGTAACAACAATAATAAATAATATATTAATAAATAACAATATGATTAAAACTCTACATATACTAAAATAAGTGGAGCCGGCTAACGACGCTACGTGTTAACAAACGACCAAACTATCGATACCAAAAGGGTTTGAAATTTCGTAAAAACACAGGGACCAAATGTCCCCTAAAGAAAAGCATATTATCAAAGTTGAAAATACGGGTTTACTTTAACCGTGCAAAGATTTTAAGCTTTTTCCATGGCCTTAAGAGTCCACAAATACTAAGTCCACTTAACGTGAAATCCATGACAAAAATTAATAAAATTAATATTTGGAGATTCTGAAATGATAATTTTGAAAGAGGTTCAATTAATTTAAGCCGAAAGGGAATTTAGAGTACGAAAATGTTAATCAATTTATAACGTCGCTCACTTACGAGGCCAGTATTGCCATAAGTGGCAACATTACAGAATGCTACCATTATATAGTCCTTGAATCTACCACGTGTTCTCAAGGCACGTGGATAACAAGAGAGGGGTAAAGGGCAGCATGGTTCTAGAGCATCCTGAGTTGTACGATGCCTCTCTAGGGTATGTGGAAAGAACCAGACTACGAGCTTATCGAACCAGTCAAGCCTTGAGAGCAAAGAAAATATCAAGCTTCACACATATGGGTGTTGATCCTTCCTATTAGTCCTTTATTGATGTTCTTGCAGTCTAGTAAGTGGCCTAAGTCCTGAAGATTTCCAAATATTCCAGTTTCCTATGTGGTTCCATCAAGGAGTTGCACAGTGGCAAGATATATACCTATTATAAATTATAAATGATCGGTTATTTTTGTGACAGTAGGCCTATGTGACGGTTAAGCCAACTTTAATTTAGGCTTATTTATTTATTATTTTGTTAGATTATCACGTCTATAATAGTAAAAATTAATGATAAAGTTAACAAATACTAATAAAAAGCTTCCAAAAAAGCTTCTAGATTTATATAATGGTTACAAAAAACTTACCCTCTAACCCCAAACCACCCCCAAGCCCACCACCTACTTCGCAATCCTGCGTAAGCTACTAGCCTGATCTGTTATTATAATATGGAGGTAATTGATTTTGACCCCTTTTAACGCTTTTATAGTCATAAACCAGACTAAAGAGTTGAATGTTGATTTTCGCAACAGCCATGTCTAAAACGTCTATCCTTCTGTTGAGAACGGCGTGCGTAGTTCGATATATATAACACGACTGACTGCGATGGCCAATGCCGGGTGGATGCTGACCAGACTCGTTGCGACAGTCCAGAGCTCGGGAGAGGATTCTCCTGACAGCCACAGACAAGTACAACTGCAGGGCCTGCTCTACCGCCGCGGAAACCTGTGTTGACACTCGTATCTGCTGTAAAGTGGCGCCTTGCCCCTCGCAGGCCTGTATAGCGTGCAGCGGGACATGCCGGGCTATCTCGGCCTAGACTTAGTGTATATTTTTTAATTGGTTTGAACAGCCATGCAAGGCCTTTCCTCAAATGTGCTGTGCTAATTAGATCAATCATTACTTTTAATATTTTATACAAACCATATAAATAATTATTTGATCAAATTGTATCTTAGCACTTCATTTCAATGTTTGTTTTTATTGACTTATTTCAATTCAAGTAATGTACCAAATATAAAATTTTATTATATTATTCCAAATAATCTGAGCTCTATATTATTATTATTATTATTATTATTTTATTACTACTATTATTATTTTATTATTACTACTATTATTTTATTATTACTATTATTACTATTATTATTATTTCATTTGATAATTGATTACATGATCCAAAGAGCTTGAGGTCACTTATAGGATTATGGATTTATACTAATGAAATTTTACATGGGTTTAAATTTTAAAAGATTTAAATGACATTACACACATTTGATCATGAAATAAAAGTAAAACAAAAATAAAAATAGTAAAATATACTAAACTTAAAAGACAGCAGTACAATGTGACAGATTATATAACTGAGGGAGTCGAGGAAAAAACATGAATTCCTCTAGTCAGTCAATACATTAAGGACAGCTTCCAGTAAGCAAGAGATATCTGCTGGGATTTCATTATATATTATAGTCATTTTATTTAAAGTTGAACTCGTTCCATGGTTTACAGTGTTAAAATATTCATGATATATTTTAAGTGAGCCTTTAGTATGATTATCTGACTGAGGTAATTCGAATTTGTGGGTACTTTTAAGTTTATTTTTATCAATGCCATAGCCAGCCAATAATTTC
>CABFVX010006709.1:0-37228 GCA_902151425.1 Timema shepardi
TTTCCCCTCGCCGCCTTAGTACATGAATGCAGCACGGAATTATACCCCCACCACCGCGGGAACAACACCCCCGCACCTCCGCGCCTTTACAAGCTACAGCTACCCCTTTGCGCCCTAGTACATGATGCCCTAGCGCATGAATGTCTTACCTACTGACAGGGTGTGTTAGGTGGCGCACTTTTGAAAGTGCGGTAACTATCTTGAGAGTTTCTAATAGCATAGAAATATAAGTAAAGCCCTCGTTAATGTGTGGTTATTTTTTTCTTAGAATGAACCAAACTTGAACCATCATTTATATTATTATTGTCTCTAATTACGGCAACTAAACTAAATTATAAATTGCTCGGTTTTCTCTTGCTTGACTTTATTTAAGTTCTAATTACGAAGCATTGTAATTAGAAGAATTTGAACTGTGTGTGCAAATACATAATACGATGTTCATCTGTGACCTTTTGATTAAAAAAAAAGTAAATGGCCTCACAGGTGATCAAATGCCTTTAGGCGTCAATCTTGTGGTGGAGTGAGTTGACGTTGAGGTTCGAATCTTGGTAATATGCAGTGAGGTTGGCGTTGCACAGGTGGTTTATCACTGAGATTTTGCCTTTTTTTCTTTCAACGTTAGCATGGCTGCATTTCCTCTAAGCTACCCTCTCAACCCCTTCCTTTAGATTAGTTAGTTAGATAGATAATCTAAAAAATTATGTAAGATTATAATGAATGGCAAATTAAATTAAAAGGCAGCCCAGCATTGTAAAAAATAAAGCTGTAAAACTAGTTAAGTGTATTTATTTAATTATTCTTATTGGTGCATAGCCCTAACGGGTGTAACGATTCTATTTTACCCATTCCTTTCGATCATTTAATAGATACAAACAGATCTAATCCAACGCATTAATATTCAAAATTTATTTAATTTAAATTTTATTTCTCTGTAGATATCTATGTGGTGCAACATCCTTTTGTCTATCTTTATCAGCCTCCCAAGCAAGAAGGGCCAGGAGGTAAAGATGAGAGATGATTGAATCACGTTATTCGAACATCCTAGAAACAGTCTTCGTCAACAACCCTGTTGGAGGGCGGAGCGGACAACAGTCGCACTATAGTCCCCGAGCAGTCAGGATCTGCGTTCGTCGAGACAAAATATATATTTTATTAATCACATTTTAAGCATCCCAGTTCCCTAAGAAATGAAATAGCAGAGCGTGTGATATCGGATAGTATATACACCCTGTCCGGTACAGAAATAACGCTGAATAAACACGACATTACATTTATATAAGTGCAGTTATTCACTTATAAAGAACTTCCAAAATGCACTCTTCCCGCATGTAGCGAGTCCGTGTCTATAAACAAATAATATCACAAATATGTTGCCCTCCGCAGGGCATTAACTACGAGTTGTAAGTGGAAAAGTAGATTACACGGGTAGTAAGACGTGTCGCTAAAATATATATGATTTTATTAATCCTAAGAGAAGATTAGTGTCAAACTAAAAATATAATTCATATAAATGTGATGCCTTGTAAAATGAAACACACTAAAATCTATATTTTGAGATAAGTTTTTTCCTTTCTCACAACACCTTGGGTAGAGAAAATATTGTGATGGTCAGAAAAATTGATTTATGTCGAAGTTTCACGACCCCCAGAGCCCGAAAAGGCGTTATATATATACATTTTTTTGCAATGCCGTTTTTTCGTTTGTTACTGGGACTAGAGCCGAAACCATTTTACCAATCGGGCTAAAATTTAGTATCTGGGGTCTTCATGAGGTCCCTCTGAGGGTTCTTTGGAATGATCTATTACAACTCTAAAATTAAGTTTGGTTTACTTAAGGACTAAACATTAGCTATTTTGATCATACACTGAAAATTGAAAACTGACACGTGGACATGGGAATAGAAACTGGGGCGGGACCTTTGGCTTAGTACTGACGTCACACGATCGAATAGCGAGCGGATTCTACTCGCCAGCCTCACACCGTGCGAGACAGGGTTTGTCACACGAGTAAGGCATAATATTAAAAAATGGATGTCACCCCCCTTATCCGTTGCAACCTTCTGTGAGTGATTTTGTTGAAATAAACCTACCATTGTACAAAATAGGTTTGGAGAAGAAAAAAGTATGATTGTTTCGTACACTTTATTCAATCCTTCAATAAAAATATTTGTTTGGGTGAAAATATAATGATATATTTTAATTTTTTTAAACTTATTTAACCGTTAGTTTAGCTTATTTGGTAGAGTAACATTCTCATAATCTAGAGTCCGCGTGTACCAATCTTGATACCTACATATTTTATTCTTATCAGGCTGAAAAAAAACTTTAATTTTAAATGATTGTATTAGTAAGCATATAATTTCTTTTAATTTTTTATAGAAGCATATAAGGTATTTGAGCCTATGTAGAATACCTTAATATTCTTCTTTAAAAATAATTTAGCAAGGTAGTAAATTAAAAACAGTACTTTAAATATGAATTCTTTTTATGAAGGTGGTTATTTGAAAATTATATTAATTGGTTTTATGACATACAATGTACACATTTAAAAAAAGGCTAAGCAAACTAATTATTAACCGCATAGTAAAAACCCTTAGGGCATATTTATGTTTCAAAAATAGTTGCAAAACTAAATAATATTTTACTGAATTCTAATTATTAACGAGTGATTTAAATTCAGACAAAAAAATAAAATATTATAATCGCGATGGGATGGATCCCGTTTATATCATAGTTTCAGACAAGTACGCTACCAAGTGAGCTAATATGGAAAAGTCGAGTTCAAGAACGGTTAACATATACTAATATAACCTGAGAAAATTTTGAGGCAAACAACTGGAAGATGGTTTCATAATAAAACGAAACAAATCGTTTTACATGATGCACTCAATAAAATAATAGTGTTTACTTTCAGTTACGTATCTTGTATAATGGCGTGTTGTGGCATCCCATCGCCTCAATCCTTTGGCACGTCATGGCTGTACAGTGTTGTCGGATTGAAAACTCAGTCACAATCGAAACAGCGATACACCGACTCGCACGACAGTAGAAACCTTTAAAAATTAGCTCTGTTTTGGTACAGCCTGCGATTTGCGAGTTCATGAGTTGCGAGTTTGCTTGCTAGCGAATATTCTTACAAATTTCAAAGCTAGGTGTCCTGCTCTCCTGGCGTATGAAGGAGTTCATATCTGAGGGGGGGGGACAACATTAAGGTGAGCTCCATTATCTCCAGATTGTAATTTTTATTAAGTAAGTATTATGTATGCTTAGGTTAAGTTAGTTATAAGTCCATTGGTGGGGGTATAGCAGATTGTGCGTGGAGTAAAATCTCCGATAAGGTGCCTCATCAGGTGGCGGATAGGGGGATGCCCATCCCCACTGAGACTTCTGCAGTCTGGTGACAGTGGATGGACGCTCAGGAGAAGAGGGGGGTGAATGGGATATAATATACCCGGGGCGAACCAACTATTAGGATAGATAGAAATAAGAACAATAAATAGGACAATTTCAGGCTAGGTGTTTTTTCCAACTATTGTTGTATGTAAATAAAACTGAAGTGTCTAAAAAATGTTAACTAAAGTAAAGAAGCAGTCTACGTCCCAAGCTAAATATTATAAATCAGGACAGATAAGTTGTGGAAAATGTATTTTAAAAATAAGTTTTCCCAGACGGTAGGATGATACGTGAGAAGATAATAATGGAAAGCAGAGGGGACCTACAGTGTAACGTGGGTTCCGAACCACAGTGGGGACCTGGCATTCTACACATACACAAAGTGTGAAAACATACAATTTGCCAGAGGTGAAGGAAGGGTTGGGTAATCAGATAAGTCAGGATTTGAACCCCGCACCCCTAGCACACAGACAGGTCTGACACCTTACCCCTAGACCGCCAGGTCCACGATTCATCTCTAATATTATTAGTACTATTTAGTTTAATACATCTACACATCATGTTACTGATTGCTTAGGCTTTACTCATTTTATACTAACATTCTTTTTATTACCGCGTCTTACTACCCATTCAGGTTATACTCGTACGTCCTAATTACCATAAGGGTTTTATGTATTTGGAGGTATATATTTTAAGACATGTACCAGCAATTGCGCGAAGGGAAAGTGGGAAATAATTTTGAAAAAAATTCCCTCAACACACCCAACCAAGATTCTAACTAGAGGTGTATTGATTCTGTAAAACCGATTACCGATACCGACTGTTTAAAATAATCGTTCATGTTACGATTATTTACACCGATTAATCCCGATTATCAAATATTTATTAATAACTATTGGGAAATATGCTTAAGAGAATGATAACAGTTAATGTAATTAATAAAAAAAGATTATATGTATACAAAAATATAGTTTATGCATCACCGGTGAAAGTTGGAACTAGATTGTTAGTTTTTCAACGGTATGAACTTATATTTCTTTATCTGATTATGTAATATATGCATAGCCCGCAACCCAGATCAAGTGTGTATATAAATGTTTTCGTGGCTTTGCTCACTAAACCCCTACCTAGAAAATTTGTATATGAAATTTTACTTTAAAAAAACAATTAATAGACATAATAATCGTCGATTACGATTAATTGCCGATGCATTAATAATCGCCTGATAACGATTCATTGGTATCTGCATCGGTACACCCCTAATTCTAACCTCTATCTCCCCGTTATCAGAAGTTTAGTCTACTGCGTAAGAGGTACCTCAGTGCTTAGACCATGCAGCCACCAAAGTGGGTTACACTTACTTAAGGAAAAGGTATATAAATGTTATTCGCAAGGAAATGAGCCCGAGTTTGCCTATAGAGGCTATAATATTAGCCTAATATATATCTTAATGTGTAAGAACATTTAAATAAATGCAATTCAATCTGTGACAGATCACAAAATATAAATATGTTTCAAGCACGTCCATATGATGTTATATTCTTGACCTTGCCTGAGATCAAACACCAAACTCTTATTTTGTACTTTTGTTTGCGTGTTTCGCACTTTACTACTGTTCGGGAAGCTTATTGAAATACGAAAGAAGGCAAAATTAAAAAGAAGTTGGTTTCATGTTCCTTGAAATATAATTGGGGTGTAACATATTATAAATATATGATCGTAAATAGAGTATAAAATAATATGTACAGCCATATAATAGTATCTCATTCATCAGGTAATTAATCAATCAAAATATTCTAAAAAATTAGTTCATAACACAATGGAAAATCTTCTTAAATATTTAACCCTGGTCTAGACAATGCCATGTTGATTCAGCCAACCTCAAGATATAGAACAATATAACGCTCGCAACGAAATTCTACTTTATAAATGATGTAAATCATGGATGAGGTGAATTGTACAACACAGGGGAGATATCAAATGTTCACGCTTTGTTTTGCTCAGGGCATCGGGACGCCTCGTTAGTAGAATAAGGACTCTGTGCCAAAGAGCTCAAAGAACAAGAATTGATTTACCTTTTTGTCTTTCGTTCTTGCTTACCATTAATTCTTAAAGACTTTGTTTGAATTAAATATATCTGTATTTTTATGAGAAAATGTTTATCACTGCCATATTAATGCTGTATACCTTTCCTTTACAGGTGTATGGAAGATAAATCAAAGCCAATTAGATTTAAATATGTTATTTTCTTTGGCATCCTAAATCGCTTCTCAGACTATCTGCCTTTTACATAAATAGGTATGAGAAAGGTGTACCTGAGTTTTCATAGAGGGAGGGAAGAAAATTATTATAGAAAAACGCTTAGTTCACCTAGTCGGGATTCAAACAAAACCATACAAGATGAATCTGAAGCCTTAGTCCATGGGTCCACTTGTATGTTTAAAGTGTTATTTATGATTTGATCAATATTTCAATTAATAATATTTAGCACCGCGTCTTACTACCCGTTCATTATTTCAATTAAACGCGTCACTAACGTAACCCTTAATTATTGATTGCCATGTTGCAAAGTTTCATGTGATGTTACTTTGTATGTGAATCTAGACGGTTTGTCGATAATTAACTTTAGCCTTTGTTGTTTGTTTTATTTAATGAAATGTTTGTATCAAGTCTCATAGATTACGGTGGGCAGGACATGCAGTGCGAATGGGAGAATCTAGAACTGTGTTCAGGATAATAATAGAATGGACCTGAAAGAGATAGGATTTAATGAGATGGAAAGGATAGAACTAGCTCAAGATATGGATAGGTGGCATTCTTTTGTAATTTCAGCAAGGAATTTTTAGTTTTAAGGCCAGAGAAAGTAAGTGTGTATTTCTTGAACATGTAATGAGACACGATGCTAAAAAAAAGTAACAATATTCGTTTACGAAAACTCCTGATACGTTTGACCAAGAAACGCGTGACACTCAAAACAATGTCGGGTTAGCACTCTAGTCTGAGTGCAGGCGGCATTATTGTCAGCGCATGGTGACAAGAGTAAAACATATAGTCACTGCCGGAACTACACATGTAACGTGGATGAGAACAGAGAAATACGTAAACGAATGTGCATGAATGCGTCACTAACACCGGAAGAACAATTTAATTATTACGTCACGAAATTAATTTAAAACACATACTTAGCTCGCAGGCAGCACAATAATAGGTAGTGGGCAATATCTGAACTGTGAGCCGTAGTTTGCCGACCCCTGCTCTAAGTCAGTCATGTCAAACTTCCGGTCCACGGCCCTCATGATGTATCAACATACGATGTAGCGCGATTATTTTCCTACAAGATGGTGAAATACAACACTTGGGAATGTTATACCACGTCACGTTAGATTTTGTAAAAAAAAAAATCTTTCTCAGTTGGGCAATTTTATATAAAAAAATCTTGATTGATAGAACAAGAGTTCATGAGAGATATGTTTGTAATAAACAGGTATACTACTAAAATGTGGAGCCATTTATAATCAACAATATGACACTATTATTATATTTTCAATGTTTACCTTATGATCAAACAAGTTTGATTTGCGTGATTTTTTTTTCGTCAAGTGGAAGAATATAATAATTAAATATAATTTTAGGATTATTTTGAAAATACTGGGTACAAAAAATATACGGGACAGTACCACAAATTACGGGATAAGTCTTAACCCTATCTGCAAGAGAGAACAAACAAATTGCATAAGCACTCGGCAACTTAAAAACTCCACTATATAGGCTATAAATTAATATTTTTCACAAATAAACCTTAAATATTCGTTTAATATATAAAACATAAGATAGGTACTCATTTAAAATAAAAATAAAAACAGTTTCTTACAAGACAACTTTTTCATATTTTCCTATAAACATTTTAAGAGGTATGAAAGTTATTCAATTGGTTCCAAATCCATTGTAGGATTTTTCAGGTGATGTTCACCACAATTATTACAACTACCATAAAATTACTGTCTTTCCCATACTAGTGGTAATATACTTATGACGTGATATTTATATGTAGACTTGAAACTGAGAGAATGTTAATTTTCATGATTTGGGGGAGAAAAAGTTGTTTAAAAGTTAGTTTTTTTAGTATATCTTGCTTTCACTAGATGCATCAATGAATGTTGTATAATAAATTATGGGTGCTTATTTCATATAAATTATTGTGTTCATTTTTGAGCTACATAATTGCAACTCCACTGGTTAGAAAAAGGATAGCATTAACGGGGAAACCAATGAAATAGAAAGGGACATAAGTGTATAAAAGCGCATCTACTGTAATTTAAGAGCAAAATGACCAATCGGTATTTATTATTTGGTCCATAAATTTATAAAGCTATTGTATATATTTATGACATTTAGGTATTTTAGTAACTATTCATCACACGAAATATAATATAGCTTGACATATATTAAAAATTCACATAAAATAGCAAGGCCGTAACCATCCAGTAATTTCAGGGAGGGTTTGGTGGGCACATCCTTCAATTGCTGGAAGCTGGAAAAAATTATAAATGATAAACAGTTCTGAAAGCTATCTCAACTGTTTTTATGGTAACATAGCCCCCTAACTGCCAGAGGCTAGGAAACTGCTACCACCAGCTCTACTACCACTTTTATACGACCATGGATAGACAAAAAGGTGAGTGGGTGGAAACTAAGGAACATTCAAAAAGGAAAAAACTGTAAAGATTCAAATAACAATATGAATGGTTTATTCAAAGGTAATAACAATAACGATAATTTACATGGCCTCAAATGTCAAACGGAGGCATGTTGGAAATCCATTAATAATAACTTATTTATTATTTTCGCAGTAAGTTAACGAGTATGCTACTAAGCCAGTAACATATAATAAAGTCAACTGGGTCAGCCTCAAAGAGACAGAACAACCCATAATGTTGAATTTAGAACAAATTATTAATCATTATATATATCGAACCAGATATTTAAATGATGACAAAAATAAGAGCCTAATGGTCAACTTTAAATTGTTACTAAAGGTGCCTGATTCACTCTAGTGAATACAGACATAGAAAGGTTAAATTTTAATTTTAATGTCTCTCAGATATTTCTAACAACACGAGAGTTTGGCTTACAGACATTAAGTCAAACTCTTGCGGGACCATTAAATGTCGACACAAAAAGGAGATGTAAAAAAGATCTATACTTGTTAATAATTAGTCGTATAATACTCGAAGCAATGCATAATTGTGAAACCAGTCCTTTCTAGCAAAAGATTAGGAAACTTCGAAGGTCTATTAAGTTATATTATATTAAATTTATCAATCAGCAAAAGCTACGTTACTTTAATAAATATATCACACTATAATCAACAAAAGAAACAATACTCAAAGGGTGAAACTACCTTTGCTGATAACCACAATTTCAAGAAAATTTACATTTAATACTTCAGACAACAAATTAATTAATAATTGTGGTTATCTAAAAATTTTAAGTGACATGACAGATGCTAACGACCAAGTGGTGACCGAGAATAATGAATGTTTCATATCAAAATGTACTTCAAATCAACAAAAATTTAAGCTATCAAAATTTACGATTCAAATTCTGGCTAATACAAAATATTACGTTAATTTAGAGTTCAAATATAAACACGCCATTGTTTATGCCCACAGAATACTACGTAGAACAGTTTAGCCTGATTTTGTCCAAGTGCATGACAGCACTTCTCCTGAAGTGTTGAAATCAAATAGTCGATTATGCAGACACGTTTATATATAGAGAGACTCGTTGCTAGGGAAGGATGGTGGGGAATTTGAACACTTGGTCGGTGACGTCACCTCGGCCATCATTAAGCTAGCATGAAATTACGTAGGCAATCGACCATCTCGTGGAATTGGGTTACGCAGGGATGATCACGTAAGCCCGTTGTTTACATCGACCTTTAGACCTCTTCAATTGAGACGTCTTCAGTCACACTATGTTTCGGCGGTAGAGGACGTTTCATCCACCAGAGGGCGGGAGAGTCACCGTCCACTGCTTGAGGGAAAGCTTGGCTGGCCCATTTTTGTTTAACTTCAACCAGGACGGTCAGAACATCAGTTGAAGTATCACCATAGCTCACTTGGTCCACTCATCAAACTAAGACACGACGTGTGTAGGCCCGACTTGGAGGTTGTTCTAGCCAGTAGATACAAATGGTAAGTACATGAACAGTTTTAGGTTGCAGTGAGTTTATTTTTGTTTTATATGGTTTAATATTGTTTTTGATATAGATCGAAACTGCCGTGAACTATAATAGAGAAGAGTACCATTGAAAAAAGATTATTAGTCTAGAAGTGGGTAGTATTAATCCAATAGAGAGTTTATGGGTGAAGGTTAACATGGGGGCAGGTAGTATATTGTAACCTAATGTTACAAAACATTCAAGATATTAAACACCTTTAGAAGCTATCTGAAATACTTTTTTAGAAACATAAAACAAAAACTGCCGAAAGCTAGGGAAAAATCTAAATAATAAACACCTCTAGAAGCTCTCTGAAGTGCTTTTTTTTCCAACACAACACCATACCTGCCGAAGCCTAGGAATAATTATGAATATTAAACACCTCTAGAAGCTATCTGAAGTGGGGTTTTTTTCGTCAACATTATACCATAGCTGCCGAAGGCAACGAAAAATTCTAAATATTAAACACCTCTAGAAGCTCTCTGAAGTGCTTTTTATGGTAACACAGCACCCTAATTTGTAATTGTATCTTAGTTTTGATATTGTTTGAACCATAAATAAAGCCATATATATTTTGTTCATAAAATTTGGGGGGGGGGGAGATTTTGAGACACCCCCCCTCCGGCTACGGCCTTGTAAAATAGTTAGGTTGATTAAAATGTCTTATCAAGTTTAAGAGAAAAAGAAATACCCAAAGGTTTCTCTCTTTCTCACGCATTGTAAAACAGACGACAGCTCAATAAATTCAGACACAGACATCCAAATCAAATTGATCATTGGCTGTTTTTATCTGTGTTAGGCTAGGCTTATTGAGACTATTTTTCATTCTTAGCTCAAATAATAGTTTGGCCATGGCTAATTGTCGAGAATTAACATCTACAACGATGATCAAGCCATATTTTAAAATCTCCTAGCCATAAAATATATTGATAAATGATAACATCAATCACTAACATTTTTATGAATATGAATAGGAAAATGCCCAATGCAATTGTATAATTCAAACATTAACCTGTGGGTGAAATGCGAGTTTAGTTCAGTGGTTTCAAACCTTTTTCCGGGTTTGACATCAAATTTGGTCTATGAGACCATCGCGACCCCTTGATGGCCTACTAGTTTTAGTATTCATGTTTATGAAATATAATTTTATCTTAATCTTACTAATCAGGGCTATCCGTATCTTAGCACCGCATTCTACTACCCGTTAGGGTTATAAACATGTGTACTAATTTCGCTAATGTGCTAGGGATGAAGAAGGTTGAATTTAAATTAAGTGTACCCGAAGTTGCGAGGAGGGAGAGAGGAAAATTATTTAGGGAAAACAATCCCAGAACCCTCAGTCAGAATATGAATCCTGACCTCATAAGTTAAACCAAAATAGCATGCCGTTAATCCCACGTGTTTGATTTTAATTTCTATAAATTATATTATGCTATCTTATTGATATTAATGAGACTAAGATGTTTCAAATGTGAATCAATGAGCCTAGTGGGTGTTTTGAAAAATACGGTAGCAGCGCCACTCACCTAAACACGAGACTCCGACAGCAAACTAAGTCAGCAAGCAACTGCCTGAGTTAAGTAACCTAAAGAAACCTAATTATTAACGAAACTGTTTTTATTGCACTTGCATTCTGCACCTTACTAGAGTAATCGATTTAAAAAGTAAGCATAACACCACAAATGCCAAGTCCCCAAATGGTGTCGCGACTCCCAAGCTGTAAACCATTTGTCTAGTGCCTTAGTTCACTTAGCCATCAGCATGAGAAATTGTTGTATTTGAATCTCTATCACTGATAAGCTGACCTGTTGGTCTTACCGAGTGGCGAGTGGAGTTTATACCCTTCTAACACAGGTAGCTACGCTAATCTGAGAAAGAGGGTAAGGATAGTCATGGAGGGGGTAAGAATAGTCAGACGAGGCCACTTATTTCAGGCTTGAGTGCGTTAAGCAAGGATGCAACCCACTTCATAAAATCACTTAGAACTTGCCAAGTAGGAAACGTCGTTAGGTAAACTACTCTTAATTTTAGGGTTGGATATTTAATTCCAAAAATCTCTTTGGGGAACACTATCAAAGTCTTAGATATCAAGTTTCGAAGATACAAACACACAGACAGGTGGAATTGTGAAAATCACTTTTTCGGTTTCAGGAGGTCATGAAACGTCGATATTTATCAAAATGTCAAGTATTTTTTACGATAGTTATACTTTCTCTACTCAAGGGGTGCGAGAAAGTAGAAATTATTTCCACAAATGAAATCAAAGTTTTTTTAACATAGTCAATTTTGACTAGCAATAAGGATATTATATTGGAAATTAAGAAAATAATACAGTCGGTAAAGGCACGCTATTACACGGCCAGTAAGTTATTGACATATTGCTGGCTTTCCAGGAATGTAAAACTCAGAATATAAAAAACAATAATTTTACCGGTTGCTCTCTATGGGTGTGTAACGTGGTATCTTACCTTACATGTCGAAAACAAATCTAAGGTGCTCTAAAACAAAGTGGTTAGGAAGATATTTGCTCCTTAAGGATATGAGGCTACTGGAGAGTTGAGGTTACATAATGAAGAATTACATACCCTGTTTTTATCACAATATATTGTTGAGATAATCAAGTCTCGTAGACTACGATGGGCAGAACATGCAACATGAATGGGAGATTCTAGAACCTTGTTCAAGGTATTGACTGGTACCCCAATGGAGAGACCTAAACGCAGATGGGAGGATAACATTAGAATGGACCTGAAAGAGATAGGGTGTAATGAGGTGCACTGGATAGAACTAGCTCAAGATAGGGATAGGGTGTAATGAGTTGGACTGGATATAGCTAGCTCAAGATAGGGATAGGGTGTAATGAGTTGGACTGGATATGGCTAGCTCAAGATAGGGATAGAGTGTAATGAGGTGGAATGGATAGAACTAGCTCAAGATAGGGATAGAGTGTAATGAGGTGGAATAGATAGAACTAGCTCAAGATAGGGATAGAGTGTAATTAGGTGGAATAGATAGAACTAGCTCAAGATAGGGATAGAGTGTAATTAGGTGGAATGGATAGAACTAGCTCAAGATAGGTATAGGGTGTAATGAGGTGCACTGGATAGAACTAGCTCAAGATAGGGATAGGGTGTAATGAGTTGGACTGGCTATGGCTAGCTCAAGATAGGGATAAAGTGTAATGAGGTGGAATGGATAGAACTAGCTTAAGATAGGGATAGAGTGTAATTAGGTGGAATGGATAGAACTAGTATAAGATAGAGATAGGACGTAATAAGGGAAACCATAGAACTAGCTCACGATAGAGATAGGTGGCGTACTTTTTTTGTAAGGGCGACCATGAATTTTCTAGTTTCTAATGCTATAGAGCAAGTAAGTAAGTAGGGCGACTCCTCCCCCTCTTCATTTCCCAAATTCTCAATTTGATATTTTAAGAAATATTTGGTTATCTTAAATGGCTATCTAAGTGCCTATCAAATTTTAGCTCAACCACACCAAAAATAGTGTTCTACATTAGGTATTGGAATTTCATAATGTTCAATCGTCATTCGGATATCTGGGAAGGCCCATTAATGTACAAGAACAGTTTCAATTTTCTACCTACTCAAAAATTGTTTTTATATTAGCTTGGGAAATTTTCAGAGATTCACGCCCCATTTTCCCCTCCTTCATTTTAAAATTTAATAATTAAGAACGTTATAAAGTTTTGTGATGGTCCTTATACCCACTTGACCAATGTCAATCGTCTAACACTGTGAAAAGTATAGGTTATTATTATAGTTTTGAAAAGGTTAGCCCCATCAATGCCTCTCTACCTCATTTATATAACTCCCACTTAGAATCTCAAATGTTAAAATTTATTTGGTTATCTGGAGTTTTACTTTTACATGCTTTCCAAATTTAAATTTTCTGTCATAACTAAAAGTTTTGTACGCCCCCTTTTCCCCTTATTTCCTGGAGTCCCATTTAAACTTTTTTTAAATTTACAGAATTTCATAATTATTTGGAGTTGTATAGTTACTGGCCTGCCAATTATCAGTTTTCTACCACATTGAGAACAAGTGGTTGCAAACAGTTTTGTAAATTTAGAACCACTCCAATACCCTTTTTCCTTTTCACTTCGAGAAGTTTCAAATTCTAAGCTAAATTTGGTTTTATGGAGTTTTCCCTCTACCTCAACTTTAAAGTTTATTCTGACTATAGCTCTCAATTTCCCAACATTACATTTTAAAATTTAAAATCACCCTTTATTATTTGGGATGGTCCTTACACTTGATTAGTGAATTTTAGTTTTCTACCACATACAGAAGTAGTTAAGTTTATAAGCTTTGAAAATGTTGAGCAACCCACCCTTTCCCCCTCCTTCCCTCTTCGACCATTTAAACTCCCAGCGATATATTTCATATTTTAAGATTTATTTGGCTATTTTAGGAGTTACTTATACCTTCTTTCCAAATTTGAAAAAAATCCTATCACACCTAGAAGTTTTAAGAAAAATGTATACCCCCTTTTTTCTATTTCCTGAGGTCCCATTTAAAATTTTCAAACTTTTATAGATCTTTGGCAAAATCCTTTTATTTACCTTTCGTCTGAGTTTCAGGTTGATACTACACTGAAAATTAGTTGTGTCTATTATTTTTGGAAAATGTAAGCCCGGAACCCCATTTTTCTAGCTACAACTAAGAAATTTCAAATTTTAGGATATATTTGACTATCGGTTATCTATGGTTGTCCTTCTACCTGACTGGCGTGTTTAAATTTTCTACCACACATAAAAAAATATGTTTATAACACCCCTCTCCTATTTTACAGGATCGAACGTAAAAGTTAAAAACGTTCAAATTTTTATAATTCTATGGAGGAGTTCCTTTAGCTGCCTGATACGTTTATACTTTCTACCACAGTGATAAATAATAATTTATTTTAGTTTAAGAAGTTTTGATCCCCCACCCTCTTTTCTCCCAATAGACCTTGGGATCCATCTTGTGATTGCCGTACATAAAAATGTCAGATTATTATTTTGGGAACCGAACAACTTCCAGATATTAAATTACATTGAGTTTGGAGGATATGAGATTTCCCAACCCTTTCTGCCGCCTTGGGTAGTTAAATTTTAGAAACCCCCAAAAAACTTTCAACAAGTTTTAGAAAGAAACCTTAATTTTAAATTTTAAAGCTCAATTTCCGCTGGTTCTAAAGATACATCAGTGAATTTAAAAAACTTTCAACCCCTCTTTTTCGCCTCTAAGAGGTCGAATTTCGGAAAATACCATCATATCTATTGCCTAGGGCCTAAAATTAATATCCCCCCAAAATTTAAAGTTGCCAGGTCCGGGTGTTGGGGAAATACTGCGATGAGCATTTTATTTATATAGATAAATTTGTGTGAGAGCTGAAACATAGATTTGATAAATTGGGCTCAATTTATTTACACCTATTGTTAAGAATTCACAGAAATATGATACTAATTTTTTTTAATTCGGGGACACATTTAACGTCAATATACATCATAATATCAAGGTCAAAATGTTTACTATTACCAAGGCCGTAGTCAGCGGGGGTTGGGGTTAATCCCCCCCCCCCTTCCAACGATATCTTATGAATCAAATATATATATGGCTATTTATGGTTCAAACACTATCAAAATTAGGGTACAAATACAAATTAGGGGGTTGTGTTACCACATAAAGCACTTCAAAGAGCTACTAGAGGTGTTTAATATTTAATTAATGCCATTGCGTTCAGCAGTTAGGGGGCTTATGTTACCATACAAAGCACTTTAGGGAGCTTCTAGGGGTGTTAATATTTAGAAATTTTCTAGCTTTCGGCAGTTATGCTGTTATTTGGCCAAAAAGAGTACTTCAGAGAGCTTCTAGAGGTGTTTGATATCTAAAAATTTTCCTTGCCTTCAGTGGTTAGGGGGTTATATCATAAAAAGCACTTCATAGAGCACTTCTAGATGTGTTTAATATCTATAATTTGTCCTTGCCTTCAGCAGTTAGGGGGTTATGCTACCATAAAAAGCATTCAGAGAGCTTCTAGATGTGTTTAGTTTTTAGAATTTTTCCTAGCCTTCAGCAGTTATGGTGTTATGCTGACATAAAAAACAACTTCAGGTAGCTTCTAGAACTGTTTATCATTTAGAGATTTTTCTAGCCTCCAGCATTATGGGCCCACCAACCCCCCACCCCCCGCTGAAATTATTGGCCTTGACTAAGACACTACTTCTCCAAATAAGAAAGTTAAAAAAAGAACATTTATTTTACTAATGTGAGAGGGCAAACCTCCAAAACAAACGAAAGACAAGAATCTTCTCGTAACATATTTTGCTCACTTTGACTTATAACCCTCACCCCCTTCCCCTTCCTTGCCATCCTACCAATAATCCTGAATCTTTCTCTTTCTACCAGTTCTGAACTAATCTCGTGGGTCAGAGAGCTTTTCGGAACAATAAGGACATACCTACCAGTTATAACATTTCTTCAATTCTAGATACAATTTCAAAATCTCACCAAAGATATAAACCTCAATCTTAATATATAATTTTTCATGTAAATAAAATACATCTAAGTTTTGAAACAAAATACAATTGATCAAATTGAATAAAACTAAGTTATGATTGAATTTATATCTGAAAAGTCACAACTATTTTCGCTTTGACAAAAGTTGTTTCTCAATGTCTAACCTTCCCCACCGCCCCCCACCTTAAATGTTATCTAGGTCTGACCCTTATTAAACATATGGAACAATGAGCGATGTGCTATTGGACAGATAATTCCGTGTAAAAAAGTGGTATGTAAAATATCACAGCGATAATGAAATGCTTCCTATTATTTGAGGCTTAGCCAGTATTTAAATTTGGTCTGCTGTATTCTCGACCTTCCCTTATTCTATTTTGTTTGAAATTAGTATCCCCCACTTCCCCCCCCTCCCCCCAAACACTTCACTTACACTGGAGGAGGATTCAGTTGGTTACATTATCAATGAATAAGTTGCTATTCCCCTGCTTTGCTGGCCGCGTGGTATAAAGGTATCACTTTCGTTTTGGACTGGCTTGTTGATGGCGAAGAGACCAGGGTTCAAATCCCGGTAGGTTTACTGAGGATTTGTTTTGTATAAATGGTTTTCCACTCCCCTTCTACGCAAATGCGGGTGGATTACCTCTAAAATTCTTCCTTATAACCCACCTCGGTGGCGTATTTGGCTAACGCGCTTGTTTCGTGTAGAGCCAGACTACCGAGGACGGGGAAATTGAGGTTTGAATCTCAGTCGGGTGAACTGGGTGTGGTTTTTCCTAAATTGTTTTTCACTCTCCCTCCGCACAAATATGGGTTCCCTTCCTCTAAATTCAATTCCTAATCCACTAGCATAATTAGTACTCAAGCGTATAACCTGAATGTGTAGTAAGACTCTGTGCAAGATAATAATAATAATAAAACCTTCCTTAATCCTAACCCATTAAAGTAGTGTTTTCAAACTAGTGGCCCACTTATATACGATACTTTTATGTAACTATATAAACCACAGTCACATACGCACACAAATAATATTAGTTGAAAGTAAGTGTGAATATAATTTAAAAAATTAAATTGTGCTAGATGTTTATCCCTTTAAATACTTGATTGTGGGAATTATTAATTATATTATTTAAATAGGGCTTTGAGTATTTTGCTAGCCCACATAAATATTTGGTATAATAGAAGCTTTTAAATATGTAATTAACGATTTAAAACAAAATCAAATAAATACTATAGAATTACACGCTGATTAAACGTCACATTATTATGGTCAGGTTAACAGGGTTCTAATTCCGGGTGGATGTACAGAGGGGAGTTTTCCTCTTTGGTTTCCCATATTCCCTTAACTCAAATGGAGTTACATTTCCATTAAACTACATATTCATAATTTTTTACTTACTAGCGTGATTAAAGTGTTCAGGGTCTATATGGGTAGTAATATGCGCTTAAAAAGAAAAAATATAATATATCCAAGCAAACGTGTTTATATTGGGAGAGGCCTGCAAGGTGGCCTGAGTTTGAGAACAATGCATAAGATTATTACTAGCATCAGGTCTTACTACCCGTTCGAGCTATACGCACTCACGCTAATGTGTAAAGGAAGGGTGGTTGTGAGATAAATGGAGGACCTACAGTTTAACGAGGAATCCGGACCATGGTGGAGGCCTGGCATTCCCCACATTCACAAGTTGTGATTAATACACGTCTTGTCAGAGATGAAGGAAGGGTTTGGCAATCAGATAAGTCTGTGCCAGGATTGAACCCTGGACCCCCAGCACAGATGTCTGACACCCTACCCCTAGACCGCCAGGTCACTTCATTGCATTATAGTATTGTGTATAACAATGTACATGTTGTAATGCGCGGTGATACGGTCATAGATATATTACTCGGTTTGCTCGTAGCCCCCAGTGAGTTTTATTTGCAAATGGATGTAAACTAATTCCAGAGCAGTTTTTTTATAGGTCTTACCGTTTAGCTCTACAATTTTAAATTTTTGGGGGGATTAAAAATAATTGTTTTAAACTTTTTGGAATTTCCCCGTCGGTTACAGACTAAAAGCTATAAGTTTGCCAAATTTCAAGTCTCTAGCTCATCTGGAAATGGTTAAACATTAATGTCAGTGAGAGAGTCAGTTATGTGGCTTTATAGTAAGTAGTATAATAATTGATAACATGTCGAATGGGGATTGAACGTTGTTCTAAATCGTGTGCTGATAAGACTATCACTGAAAAGTGAAGTCTATGGGAAAAAAGATTTTGTATTAAAATACCACGTTAAACATACCAGCCAATATTGTGTAATATATCTTAAGATAAATAAAAGTAGAAACTAAAATAAGAACTGGCCCAACTACTTTTACTTGAGTATTTCTGGAAGAATTGAGTACAGCTGATTACTATGTGTAGTCGACTACTTTTACTCGCTTCTTCCAACCACTAGAGCTCACTGAACATAGGACGTGGGCAAAGCAGTGCTGCCAATTCACATGGATAAAATTCTTGCCAGAATACATCAAAAGTGTCTCATTTCTCACTAGATTTGAATAAATTAAAGCTAGATTTTCAATGTTAATTTTTTTTAAACATAGTGTCTAAAGTTTGTTGGCTGATATAATAAAAAATCTGTATATTTAAAATTAACGAAGTTGATTCGTGTTCCAAAGTATATTGACCTGGTAAAAAAAATTACAAACTAAATATTGTTGCAAATTAATGCTTTATTTATACACTGCAATCTTTGAAGAGAATAAATACTTCATGTTTAAGAAAATACTTTTACAGCCCACTTGAAAAGATAATTAGAGCACTAATGACAAACTTATTTTAAATTCACCTATATCTTTATTTGATCACAAATTAATTTTTAAGCATCTTCAAGGAAAAAAAATAATAAACTATGCTGAAAAGTGATAATGTTAATATAAAGATAGTCAATATCTATAAATAAAAGTTAAATAAAGTAAAATGTTATCAATGTTGACTGCAAACAATTGGTTTATATTTTGTAAAAGGTGCTCATAGTGACAATTCGTTTAACTTCTGCTACCCTGAAGTAAAAAATTGAGCAGGACTAGCTGATATAGGATACTTATATCCTCTACAGCACATGCCTTACCTTACAATACATGTTAAGTAAAATAAAAACTGATTACAGCAATGTGTTTATTGGAAACCAGAAATAATTTAAAGCATTATGTTTTTTAATACTTTTTGTAATTTTGGAAACCTTATAGGAGTCTGCGAATTTAAAATAATTACTTAAACTTTATTAAATAATTTGATTGAATTATCATATTGATTTGGCTTCACTCTAATACAAAAGTAGTAAGTTAAGAAGATTCCATTCTGCTGCCCTCTACCAGAAATGCGTCGAAGCGTTTACGTTAAACGTTTCTTCTATTAAGCCTCATGTCGGCAATTTGTGGATACGATTCAGGTTTTTTTCTTAAAGGTGTTTATTTCAAAACTGTCTGAATGGATACCATTCGAAGTGGATACAATTCAGGTTTTTGTGGATACAATTCAGGTGGATACAATTCAGGATTTCCACAAAAGCAGTATACTACAAAGCTGTCGGAATGGATACAAATAAGATTTTTGTGGATATAATTCAGGTGTATACAATTCATGTGATTTCTTAAAGGTGTTTATTTGAAAATAGTCTGAATGGATACCATTCAAAGTAGATACAATTCAGCTCTCCCAATAGCACAATGTGAAGAAAATTAACCTCTATCTATGTTTGTACTGAAGCAATATTTGATTTTTTTACAAAAAATAAAAATTATATAAAAATTGCAAAAACATTGCCCTCTAATCCCATTCCTTGCACCCCCACTTTAAATTAAGTCGTTAATGACCGGTGTGTAAAATGTGATAATTAAAAAGCATAACAAAAAACTAGTCATGGGTAAATAAGGAACTTAAAAGAACTTGTTATCCCTTTAAATAAGTTACCTATCTGGGGAATTCGAAGTTATTTTGCGAAGCTCTCAACTTGAAGTATCTCAACTTGACACACTCAAGTGCTCAATTTACTACCACACTTTGTAGCCAAAAAATTAAATTTAAATGGAGGGAATAATACTAGTAGTTCATCTTGTGAGGCCTCTATTCTACAGGCTGATGATATTTCCTTCTTTTTCTGTCGAGTATACACGTTCTCTTTCTTCTATTTGCGTCTAGACAGCATTAACTTGAATTTCAAAATTTATTTTACTTTTTTTAATAGATATATCCATCCACGGACTTTTTTTATTCCACGCCGTGGCAGAAAGATTCCTATAGCCCATTTATTTTATGAATAAGCCAAATAGCCTGAGATGTAGACAATTTATAAAAAAAATACATTTAAAAACATCACCTAAATTCAAAAAAATATTCTTTTGATAATTTAAGACTAATTTATTCGATTTTTTCCGTTTTATAATTATATCTTTAAAACTCTCTGAATTAAACGTAATTCACAAAGGAAATACTATCTTGACTTGCCATTACGTCAAAGGTAGGCATCGTTTATAAAAGATAAGTCAGGGGTGAACTAGAGGAAACAAAGTATCCTTACTTTTTTTTTTTTTTTCAAACCAGGTTTGTCCCGTCTACTATTTCACTGGCTAGAGCTGAAGACTAGTGTACACGATATCGTTAGGCGATGCATCATTAGTGATACAATACCGAAGTCAGTGATTCATTCAAGGAATGACACTTCACCAAGTCTGTACACACAACGCTATCAGTGATGCATATTCAACACCTTCTCTTTAATTAAAAACGGCATCTTAGCAGCAGCAAATATTGTTCTTGGAATATTTAAGGGCAAAGTAAAATGCATAAAATGTTTTTCGAAAGTTTTGGGTTCGTGATTGAATGAAAAGACGAGACATGTCTGGTGAATCAAATATACTATTAAAATAAATACTTTTATAAGATGGCCCTATTATTTAATTCATTTGAGAATCATAAATTTTCATTGTACTGTTTTACTAAGAACAATTGGAGAAGCTATTCAAATAAAAGATAATCCCCCCTTATAAAGGCTATGGTTATAAAACCTGTATAGTGAAGTTCTGCATATGGGGTGAATATTTATGTTCATTGAGTTACTTCTCTTATATTAAAGATATATTTATATATAATAAAATTATGTTATAACCTGGTTAAGTGTAAGAAGAGGTGATACATCTTAACTTTTCCAGAATAAATAAATAAAAATATCACAGAAACATTTTTTTTTTGCAATGATTATGTCTCACTGTCATTAAAAATTTAGACAACCAACATCCCACAGTAATGATCAATGGTGACATGAAGAAACATAAATTAACTTTCCCGTATATTTTCAAGATATCACAGAGTCAACATTATATGACGCATTACCACTGATACACCACTTAGTGATATTGTGTACACGGGGATTTAGAGAAAGCCCCTTTATAACCAAAGTCTCCCCTACTAATATAGTTAAGACTGCATCACTGCATCAGTGAGCTTATTTTCATCCCGTACCTGACGTAACTCGATCGTCTGGTTGACTAGAAGTGGTTGTCCTCAACGAGTTCATGGCCAGTGACCGTGAAAATTAAGTGGCTTAGTGCCACCATTCCCTCACCTTAAGTTCCACCAATAAGGTAACTCTGAAGTAGACCAGTTTGCATGTTGTGGCTGGTTACCTGATCTCCTTGAAACACTAGGCTGGTGGGCTGGATTGAATAGAGGCCGATACACACAGGATGCTAAGCTAAGCTAAGCTATGCTGTGCTGTGTTGTCTTCTGCTAAGACTTTGTCAATTTTCTACGCTAAGCAATGGTCCCTCTTTTCATTCAAGAATTCAGTGTTATTTCTTTCTGGTCTGCTCCAGTGAAATATAGTTATGATGGCGTTCTCCAAAATGTCTTGTTTGAGTTTAGGTGGTAGTACTGAAGAAGAAAAGGCGTTACTGTTAGCAGTTGTTTTGGAAGATGAAGAAAATTTAGGATGTGGAGGTTTAACATGTTCAATTAACGCTTCCATTTTAATATAAACACATTTATTAAAGATAAAACCCAAATAGAATATTACTTAAATACACGTGAAACTAACTGAAAACAAAACTTCCACATTTCTTTAGTTATTTTCACCAAACCAGCAACGAATAAACCCTAGTCTATTTTGTTTCAACATAGATTCAATTTTAAGGATTTAACCTGAAATGGTAGTCGAAGGGTATAAGGCAGTAGTTTTCAACCTAGGGGTCACGACCCCCTTTAGGGTCGCGGCGTATTTAGTGTGGATTCACATTGATCGTTGGCGTTATATATCTATATTTCCTTTTCAAGTGACTATGATTATTATAAGATGAAAAATTAAAATATAAATGCAATTGGTTAAAATTGTAAAAAATAGGTAGGTTCATTTGATTATACAACTTTTTACAGTTGCTTTCTGAATTAGTTTATTTTATCAATCTCATGTTAGGCTGAGTGACGCTGTTGGCTTCACTTCCAAAATACATTGTTCTATCGGCTCTTGTCACCAGTTTTACAACGTTTTACTGTTCTGCTCTAGTGACCCTTGCTACAAGTTTTAGTGGGCCTCGCTTCTCTAATGAGCTTTGTCACCAATTTTACCCAGTTCCGCTTCTCTAGTGACACTTATCACCCATTTCATATCATTTAGCCATTATAATCAATTTTTGTCATAAATGTTGCTACGTTTCACTGCTCTGATGAGTATTGTCACCATATTTACCACAGGACAATGTTTCTCAAAGTGTGGTCCACGGCGGCTTGTCAAGTAGGCCATAGAATCAAAGAAAATTTAGCAATAATAATGAATTAAAGAATTTTGATTACACTTAATACAACAATTTGAAATACATAAGCTTAAATATGAAATATCCATACTATGTTATATTTCTTAACTCGGAAGACACAAGTCAAATAGAAAAGAAAGTCTTTACCAGCCTTAAATCAACCAATCTGAACAATGTATTTTTAGCATCGCGTATTAATACCGATTCGGGTTATAAGCTTATGCACTAACTTCGCTAATCGTTTTAGAGATTAGGAGGGTTATATTCATAGAAAGTGTGTGGCGAGTGTAAAACCATTTTGGAATAGCCACCCAGTACCAGTACACCCGACCAAGATTCGACCCTTGATCTCCCCGTCATCGGCAGTCTAGTGTACTGTGAGAGTAGCGCGTTAGATCATGCGGTAACTGATTTGGGTGTATAAACAATTATTTAACCAAGTTTATATGTTTCTGTTAATAATAATCAAACAATTATTACTTACTAATTAATAGTAGTTATATATTTTATTTCAACATTTAATTTAATAAATTACCTTTGGCTTTTTTTATAGTTCTAAAATGGAATCGTCTAGAAATACAGTTTTACCCACATAATTTTCAACGCCAATGCCTTCTACTCCCAAGATAATGGTCCTCTATCACTCAAAATGTAACATTAGCTTGTACTGCTAATATCAAAATGTTACTACCCGCCCCAAATAAGCCTATACACATAAAAATCCTGCAATATAAATACTAGAAAGACTATCTAGTATAATGAAATACTACCACCCCAAATAAACTTATACTCATAGACATCCAACATTTTTAAATATCACAATCTTACTATATCAAATATATGTGCTATACTCTCACATTGTATCATCTGGCCAAGCACAACCTGTTCGCACCAAATCCTAAAAACAGGAAAAAAAGTCCTAACAAGCTTTAATGATGCAGCAACAACATGTTCCAATAGAGAAGTCCATAAATGCTCTGGTTGGCCCGGCTGAGCTACAGGAGGACCACTCTTGACCTAGACCTGAAACTAACCACCTGTCTGGTGTACGTGACCGAATGTACGAAGATAGAGTTTGCAGCCGCTGTGTTTGGTGTAAGTGTAACGGGCTAATCTGGCTTAGCCCCGTTCAAGTGTAAAATACGAATATTTCGGTGGTACAAGTAAGTCGTCAAGAGTTAACAAATGAGATATTAGTGTTAAATGCTACGCCCGTAACATTTGTTTGTTTATTTACATACCTACTTCCCCGACTCTTCCGTCGAGCCTGATGCCCCACTGAAAAGAACAACACCGAGAGAACTGGCCGACCGCAACCACAGGGAAGAACTCCGCGCTGGACAACGAGTTACAGTCAACTAAAAGCTCCGTGAATGGTGTTGGCCAACGCAAGTCATTGTTCTAGAATCAGAGGGACGTTTTCCCCCTTCTCTTCGTACTGACCACACCATCAAGTGGAGTTCTCATACTATATATTCTCCGGGCCGCTGGGAAGAAATATAAAACACAGCAGGACACCATTAGCGCCGTTGGCATACTACGCACTCTCAATACGTCGACTAATCTATCATATCAACGTAGGCTTACAGTTCAGGGAAATGGATACACTGGACAGGAACAAGTCACTGGATTATCCTATTGAACGGCAGGATATATTAAGTAAACTTCCAGTTAGAAGTTGAGGATGTATCAAGTAAACTTCCAGTTAGAAGTTAAGGATGTATTAAGTTAAACTTCCAGTTAGAAGTTAAGGATGTACCAAGTAAACTTCCAGTTAGAAGTTGAGGATGTATCGAGTAAACTCCCAGTTAGATGTTAGGGATGTATAGAGTAGAACTTAAAGTTAGATGTTAAGGATTAGGATTAGCCTATTTCATGGCTGGATGAATAAGATAACTTTCATGTTAGGATTAGGTAATAAACCGTGTCGATATTGAGACAACTGATGTAACTCAAAGGTAGCTTGCCAGGGAAAGAGATGGTTCAAGTTACATGGAGGCCTGGGATCCACACCTAGTTAGGTACTTTTGTCAATCCCACGCACTTGTGTTAAGTGGGTAACCTATGGGCCGTTCATGCTTCTCAAGATTGGCCCGTGGTTAATCTTTGTTATTACGCAGTAATACTCCCCTTTGGAGTATACAGCTCATAAGCCGCTTCTGCCCCTCTGGCACGGCTGGAGCAGTAATCAATTACTTGTATGTATGTTGTGATATTGATCGCCCGTTGGGTGATCAAATTGTGGGACGTATTCCCGACCGAGCATGGCCCGTAAATTTTGGTATACCCATGTAAGTTGGTCGATCCTCTTGTAAGGGGGTTTGCTCTGTATTCAGGGCGATCATATGTAACTGGACTTGAACTTGCCCAATGTAAGTAATAACTAAGCGTGCTCGGCTAACACACCTTGTGATAGAGGGACCAGTAACTAACTCAATTGTCTGAGTTAGTCCTTCCAGCGCCTCACGCCCCTTGTTGGCCAAGGCTTAGGCAAGCTACCTCGTATCATATTTAGTTAGTATAGACAGTTCTTATTGAGATTACGTGCTAAATATTGATCATGTATCATGTTCTTCATTAAATTGCATTACTTCTATTTTCCTCTTTTTTCTTTATATTTCTGTATACGTGTCTATGTGCACCCCGGGGACTACTAAGGTTGGTGTTTGTGAACCTCTAACGACGAACCAACACAAAATAAAGCCAAGAGTCTTCCGGTGCAAGTTAATGTGAATCATTTTAAGTAATGTTGTTCTTTATTTTTGTATTCTAACCTATTTATATTTAGATATTTGAATAAAAAATATATTTGATTTTCAAATATTTTACAATTAAACTATTCACCTAAACTTGTTACTATATAGTAATAAATACTTTTACGTTATACAAGCTTTCTCCCAACATTTTTTACATCGCTTCTTATAGCCATTTAGATTGGATACATACATCAATTACGATATAGGTAAATAATGAGAAAGGTAAAATTGGATAGGAAATGTACTTTCATTTGCTTGGATGGAGAGTGCGCGGACATTTATGTAAAACCACTCTCAATACACCCAAACGAGATTCGAACCCCAATCTCCTCGTAAATGGTAGTCCACTTTAATATGTGGGTGCCGCGTTATACCATGCGACTCCAATAATTCATATTTTCCCACGGTAAACCTACACAAGGGTTCATCCACACCCTCATTCGAAGAAAAGACAGTTTCGGCATTTGTCAAATGATGGTCGTCTTAACATGACACAAAGTCCTCATCGACCTTCCCCTTGTTCTTCAGCTGAATCAGTAATTGCAAGAAGTCGTACCTGGCCACCTTGTTCTCGTGGTAGAACATAGTTTCGTTCACTTTCCCAAGGAAGAAATCATTCGCATCCTTCCTTGCTATCGGAGGTTGGACCAAATTCAAAATTGGTCGAAAAATCAATCCTAATGAGCGCAAGGCACCAGTTAGGAAGGTTGGTTGGAAAACTTTATTTCCCATTCTACGAAACTCTGAATCGAGGTTCTTCATGGAATTTATTTCTAAGCCGAACGCACAAGAACCAATTACATCCGTTGTGAAGTTAGCGACGACATTTCTTATTTCAATAATATGGTTATCGTCAGCAGATTCTCCCAGAAACGAAACTAGGTCTCGAGAACATCCTAAGATGGTCAGAAGCATCATCCTCATCGTACCAAAAGTAAAGTAAGGTGTTAGCTTCACTCTTAGCTTTCTCCAATGGCTACCAGTCAATAAGGCCAGATTACAAGCCAAAGGGGTTATCTTCTCGACAAATGCTGGATTCCGATCGAAGAAATGATCGAAATCTTTCACCAAGATTTGCTTGATGATTACGGGGTCACGTAGAATTAAGTTTGGCGTGCTATCGCTGTAAAATCCTCCAAATTGGTGTTCTTCCAGTGTCTTATATATTTTCATATATGACTCTGCTGGGGTTTTTCGCAAGAAAATAGAATTAACAAAGTTTCCTTAGGCAAGTAAAGGCTTGACGAAAGGAACTCCCCTATTTCCCCAATAGTAAAAAGTCGAAGTGAAGTACCGGTATAGAAATACGACAGCAGCTACTGCTGTTAGTGTTATGATCCATGGTAGTTTTATATCCATTTCTTGTTAAACCCTTAGCACTGAAAAATATATTAAGGACTATTTTAGTTTATATGTAATAAAATAATGTGACCGTGTTTGATAAAATTCAATGCATTGTGAATTATTGAGTTTTATTCCTAGAACTATTAATAACATTGTTATCATGATAGTAGGCTATCTCCTTTCTTTAGTCTGTGTATCTTATTACCCGTTCAGGTTATGCGCATATATGATAATTATTCTAATGTGTTAAGAATGTAGATGGAACCATTTTAGAGGTAGTCTACTAGCATTTGAAAGGAAGGAAAGTGGGAATCCATTTAAGAAAAACCACACTCGGTAGACCCAACCAAGATTTGAACCCAGATTTCTCCATTATCAGTATACAAATCATAGATGAGAGTGACGCCTTAGACCATTCGATCACCAAGTTGGTCTAAGACGTATTCATATGAAATGTTGTTTTTGTTGGAATAATATATTCTATTAATTCTCTAATCATAATATTATGTGATGACAATAATTATATATATAACTGGAATCGGGGGACACTAGGTCTAAACGTCAATTTCATCTGGTTTTACCCTGTCACTTCTGAAGAAATCAGTACCACCAACTGTGTCATTAATACAATCCCTGAGTCGTTCGTGTCAATACATGACCATCAACGTAATGATCCTTGGTGTAGGGACATCATAGAGCAGATAGAGAGAGGAGAAAAGGTGGAAATGTTTGTAATATTTAAAGGTTTATTAGTTACCTATAATAACCGAGGAAAAGGTAGAAAGGTAGTTGCCCCCCTTGCTATTCGTCCTATGCTTCTGAAACATTTTCATGATTCCGCTTTGGGAAGTCATTTAGGCGTCCTGAAAACTGTTCGTAATATTTCACATGAGTTTTTTTTGCCTGGCTTATATAATGATGTCAAAATTTGGGTTAGCCATTGTATGGATTGTCAAAAGGTTAAACCAGCACAAAACTCCGATGTCGCCCAACGTCCTTGGGAGAAAGTTTTTGTGGATTATATAGATCCTATCACACGCTCTTCTCAGGGAAACACTTGCATTTTGGTACTAATTGATGCTTTTTCTAAATTTGTTTTTTTATTCCCCTTCGCGACATGAAGGCTACTACCACTGTTAATTCGCTGTGTAGGCGTATATGGACATTCTTCCGAGCCCCACGCGCCATTGTTAGCGATAATGGTCCCTGTTTCAGGTCAACTGTTTTTAGGGATATGTGTTTTGGGTGGGGAATTATACACGTCACTACAAGCCCGTACCACCCTGGCCCTAATCAGGTTGAACGGTTCAACAGGAACCTGGTTATCGCCATCACCGTCTTTCATTATCAGGTCCAAAATAGGTGGGGCAAATAGTTAGAGTTTATCAATATTGCTTTTAACTCAGCATATCATGATGCTATTGGTTCTTCCCCTTCATCTGTTTTCTTAGGTAGAGGACTAAACCACCCCCCTGTTATCAGTTTGGGATATTGGCTCCATATTTGATGAGAATAACGAAATCCCCCCATGCTGAGAGATGTAAGGTAGCACTGAATAATTTTAAAAAAGTTCAATATAGGGTAGCTACGAGCTACAACAAAGGCAGAATACCTGTCCCCTTTGTAATTGAAGATACTGTTCTTTGCAAAGAGTTCCCGCAAAGCTCCGCTATCGAGAGAATCTCAGCCAAATTGAGTGAAAAATGGAGTGGTCCATTGCTGATAGGTGAATTTCTCACCCCGTCACTGTCCGCCTAACTAACAAAGAGGACAACAGTAGTCACAGGAAAGCTCATGTGAGCCATTTAAAAATTATCCCGTCTTAAATAGATTGACACTCTGTCAAGATTCACTGGGTAGTGACAGGGTAGTCACCCTGGTCGCTAAATTGTCACTATCCAGTTTAGGTTAGATGATGTGTCCAGGAAACTATTGTTCCGTCTCCATCCACAACATGCTCGAACATTCTACCTCCATCGAGTTAACCCTTCCCTCTCCTCATTGTCGTGTGTTCACCTCTGTTTTCTCTACCCCTCTTCCCTCTTTACGATCCTGAATATTAAACGTATATAATCATGTAACTCGTATTGGTATAGCACTCTTGTCAGGATACTGTCCTTGGGCACATCTTGGTGTCAAGGAAGTTCATAAAGTATAAATTACGTTTCGGCTTTTATACTCTCAAAATTCCCTTTCGGCCATAAATATTGTTATTTAAATTAAATTATATAATCATGGTTAGGGATAGTGTAATTAACTTTGATTTAGTTATTAATTGGCTTATTTATGGTAAATTATATTTGCAAGTCTGTTACGTTGGCCAAATAAGAGCGAAGTTCTCTTTTTTTAACTCAGGGGTTAGCTGCTTTTTCTCAATATAATATCAGGGATAGGGTAGTGATAATTCCTTTGTTAGTTTTGAGTTTTGAGTGGACTATTAGTGCACGTAATGTATACCCTATATGGTGTAAGATGTCGTGGTTTTTTTTAATGTTAGGTTTAGGCAAAATAGAAAACTTAGAGCCCTTTTGGCTGTAAAGTTAGATTATTACTCTTTAATTTTTGGGGGCTTTTCCCTTTATGTAATATGTTGTATTGCGCTAACGTGTATTTATGTTGACAAGAAAGGTTATTACTGTATTTGTTATAAACAAGCTTTTATACTATTGAGGATGGTCACTGAGACCTGTTGTGATTAGTTTTCTAATGCTATACATATGTATTGATATTAGTATTCAAATCTGGGTGATTGTACAGACCCATCGTGATTACTTTTCTAATAACTACTATATATTTATAGTTAGCTTAGGATGTTTAGTGAGACCCATTGTTGTCATATTTACAATATATTTTATATTATATATATTTATATTTTTCCTTTAAATCATGAGGGATTGTTAAAAGTAAACAATTGGAATTATCCTTGTGATATACACTTATGTTCATGAATTTATCTCACTGTTTAACTTTAAACTTTTTTGGTTATAATATCATTTATCTACTGTTTATCAAAATAAACTATTTAAAATCTTATGTTAATGTATAGTTTCTCTTATAGTATTCCTATATAGGATCTAATCAATTGAAATATGCCCTGTCCTCTACCCCCGATTTTGGCTAAATTTTGAGTCCTCTAAATAATATTTGTAAACTGGGTTCATGGAATCAGAATGACCTATGTGCCGGAGTACGGGCTATTTGTCATATGATATCCTATTGGCTCCTCTGCATTTATTGTTTGTTTTTTGGTATTTTATATTTACATTGTGTACCCGCCTTTATTCAATGGTGAATAAGGGTGGTGTTACAGTTTTATGTTATATTAGAAAAAATCTTTAACCGTATACCTTTTATCCATTGTGAAATGGGGTACCAAATAAGGAATAATAAGTAATAGGACCATAAGTAATAAGACCCTCGTTAGGGAATTGCCGACATGAAAGACCGTCATTTAAAATCTAATTATCGGCGAAACTGATATTCCATTGTTAAAGTGCTGCTTAAATAATAACTAGATTGAATTAATTTGTGAGCTGTGAAATAAACATTCACAATTGTAATATTATGTGAGCAGTTAAATGCAATGTACCACTCAATTTATGTTTTAATATGTTTTCTTTTTGTTGTTGAAAATAATATCACTCCGCCAAACATCCACTGTGAGATGTTTTAGATTGTTTCTTAGTTACTCTTAGTTAACATGTCCTATTTTTTTGTAACCATTCATAAGTATGAATGATTATTTAGCTATTATTGTTCTTTTTATTATTATTATTATTATTATTATTATTATTATACGTGCTTATAAGGTACTTATGTACTTTTCAGTTCTAACCTGTCATAGGTCTCATGACTGTTGGCCAGCACTATAATAAATGAAATTGAAATTATTATTACTATTATTATTATTATTATTATTATTATCTACCACTGCGTCTTAATATCCATTCGGGCTATCCGCTTATTATTATTATTATTATTATTTACAATTAGGCTCCCTTTATATCGGGTCTATCCACATTTAATTATACTAAATGGGATAGGAGTGATGACGATAAGGGCTAGAAGGAATGTACCCGCATTTGCGTGGAAGGTATTTTGGTGAGCCATTGAGGAAAAACCACCCTCATCTTCAGTACACTCATCTGTAAGTCAAACCCCTTCCTCCGAGTCACCGACGAATAAAATTAAACGAGACCAACTCTTAATCCACGTGTCCTCCAACGTGATGTCGAGGATAAGTTAAATATTGATTCCGTTTAAAAGGACGGTGTAAAAAAAGCGTGTATACTCATCATTAGAACATATTAACCATAAAATAGCACTACAAAATATTATTTGGAATATTTCTTAGCTGATGCCTAAAATGTATCACGCATATTTATTATAATATCACTACTTTAATTTATTTGGTTAAAAAATTACACTTGGACACAGAAATAAAACCCACTACCTTTGACTTACCGCGTCATTTCTTTACCAGTGAGCTATCCAAGGTTCGTCCTGTGCTCAGGGTCATTCTTCACTCATATTTTAAGGCAGACTCTGTGAGGGATGGTAACTTTGGCTACCATAAGATGTCTGATTCCACAGCCACCTTTGACTCGGGAGGAATATTATGCTTTCTAATGTACAGGTCAACACAAGATTGTAATAATAGCTGTAACGGGTTAAACCAGTTCAGCCCTTTTTCATTCCTAAAATTTGAAGTAATTAATCATGAGTCAAATACACACAGATATTTTTCTTCCTACATACAAGTTTTTTAATACATAGATGTCTGTGTTACATACCTACGTCTTGGATACTTCATGGAACGATTCCAGCCTCATCAGAAGCGATGCCGTCGGAATGGTGGGGGGACTGTGCCATTCAATTATATCGCACTTGACCGGTCCGAGTTTCTGGATCAACTGAAGACGGCACCCAGCCAGCTCACTAGGCGGAGTCGACCTTCCAAAAACCCCTAGATGGTCAATCCCCTCCTCTTCTCGTCCGTCCCAGCATGCAGTGCGTTCGAATGCTATAAAGCTCCGTGGTTCGCATGGCAATGATATGATTGTTATTAATCAACGTTTTCTAGACAGTCGTCTCTCAACAAACTTAGCCTTCATTTAGCGGTGATCAAGATGTTCTCGCCGAAGGACCACCCGGACTGTAAAAAGTAACCTGGACTTCGATAGATCAATAAAGGAATCGGGAATAGCCTGTACCATGGCTGGACTCACATCGTAGTCTTTAGGGAATATTAGTTTAGAGGATTAGCCTATTATATAAATTAATGTCAGTCGTAGTTTTTAATATCTAATAATATCCTCTAGCGCTTCACGCGAGTTTCCATTTGAGTCCTTGGATCAGGAGTTTCAATGGAAGTAAGTCCCACACCTTAACCCGTATGACAATTTTGCAGTCTTCGAAGTGGCTAGCCAGGAAAGAGATAGTTCTGAATGTTCAGGGCTTAAGGTGGTGCCTAGTTAGGCATGTTTAATTTATGTTGTACACCGCTTGGGTATTCAACTTGTGGGCCACTTCAGTCCTACTGGCACGGCTTGTGGTTTCTAATTTTTTGTAATTAATTTATGTTGCTCGCCCTCTCTTTTTGGGGCGCCCAACTATTGTACTATTGCTGCCCTACTGGCTTAGACCAATAGGTCATGTGCCAGCATAAGAAAAGGTAATATCCGAGAACACAGAATTTGAACTTGCCTGGTACAATTGTCTGCAGAATGTTCCATGTTAATGTATAAGTAAGACGGATGCTACTAGCTTTTATAATCTGTTATCGTACGGCTATTGGGCACTTCGTGCCATGTTTACTTTTGTCTCTGCCCACCAATCTAATAGATAACTTGATTCAGACAGGTATATAGACAATGTTATTTGAGATGGTGTTACTAAGATGCATTATGTACCTTGTTCTACCTTATGATTAATTAAATTTATCTTTTTCAAACCTACCCTCTTCTTGCAATTTCTTATATTGATATATGTATGTTACGTAGCATCAAACTCCTAGAAGGTACAAGGTTGTACAATCTTATCTATCCTACCACACCTTCTATACAACCTTTGGTAACGCCACTTTCCAAATCAGAAACATCCGGGCTGGAGTACAGCAGGGTTCCCTCGTGGGCCCGGTGTTCTTCAGTCTGTATGTGAACGACATTCCTATATCCCCAGACAACAAGTTGGCACTGTATGCAGACTACACGGCTCTAGTAGTGGAGTCGTGGTGAGGGCAGCTGGTGGAGGGGTGACTCCAGACGCAATTGAGGCAGTTGGAGGAGGCTGACCACCTGGAAGACAAGTATTGACCTTAAGAAGAGCACAGCAGTGATCTTTACACAGAAAAGAAAGTTATACAGGACGGCCTACCTCCAGTTTTTCGGAGAGCAGATCAGATGGGCAAACAGTCCTAAGTATCAGGGACTTAAGCTGCACATCAAAATGACCTGGTGACTACATTGTACTGAGAGACTTAACAGGGTGAGGAAAATGCTGAGAATCCTAGACCCACTACTTAACAGGCGTAGCGCCCTGTATACAAGGAACGGTCTGACTCTGTACAAGAAGCAGCTCAGACCGATCCTCGACTATGCTTGTCCTGCTTGGGGCCACCAGGTAGACGAGAAGGATTCGGGCTTTCCAGAGCGGGTGTCTGAGGATCATTGTGGACACGTCTTGGACTCGATTAAAACAGGCGATGTACCTCGAAGCAGCACCTCCATGTCAGCCTGTGTGAATAACAACATAGTCATATTTGAATTATTAGTTACAAATTTTTCCGCCTTTTTCATGTGTGTGTTAGGCCTATTACTTGCATCTTTGACTCATGATGTTTCCACTTCCTGTTTTGTACAACCATGTGCGTACACCGGTAGCTATGTTATCTAGCTTGTAAATTTATCAATTAAAATACTAATCCATTTATACACCACACTAAAGTAATAGTGATTATTCAATTCCATGAACCCTGTAATTATAACTGTAAAAGGTTATGGGCCCAATCAGCACAGATTGAATTATTACGGATGGATTATTAAAGTTGTTTTGTGTAAAACGCGGCATGTTGTTCGTGGTCGTCAAGGTCGTGCGATAGCGTCTTTATATTAAAAATAAAAATAATAAATAAAGTTTGTTACAAGTATGGATAAAATATATCCAAACTTGGGTGCCAAGCTTGAAGGAAGTGCAAATTGTAATGTGTGGAAATTCCAAGTCAAAGTTATACTACAAGCTATGGGGTTATATGGCTTGGTCGATGGGAGTGAACCAAAACTGGAGACAACAGCTGCAAATTACGCCGATAGGATCTCAAAGGATGGGAAAGCTCAAGGAGTCATCGTGATACATCTAAACGAAAAGGTTATAGTGAAAATAATTAACACTACATCAGCCGCGGAAATGTGGACGAAACTGATGGTGGTATTTGATAGGAAGTCTGAAACCAGTCTGCACCTAAAGCAACAGAATTTTTTTTCACTTAAGTGTGAAGAAGAAGACATTTTAACCTTTTTTTCACTAAATTTGAAGAAATTTGAGGAAAAAAAGGTCAACTGGGAGAAAACATTCCTGACAAATTGTTAATCACGAAGATATTAATGTCGTTACCAAATAAATTTAAACATTTTGTTGCAGGCTGGGAATCCGTAACGACGGAGAAAAAAAGCATTGATGAGTTGAAAGCACGCCTACTCATTCTCATTAAAGAGGAGTGGCAACATGAGATAGACGTACCGGCAAATGCAGGAACTTCTGTGGCACTGGTGAGCAAGAGTTACCAGAATGCGGTGAAGTGTTTCAAATGTGGTAAAATAGGCCATTACAAGCGAGACTGTAGATCATCAAAGGGACCTTGTCATTTTTGTAAGAAGGTTGGTCATCACATTAATTAGTGCAAAGTTTGATTAAATAAGCTACAGCATAAGGGAAACAATAATTCAAATACAGTTAATCATGCCCAATGGAAGGCGTTCATAGCCAATTTTAATAATAACCAAAATTGGTTGGTTGACACTGGAGCAAGTGAAGTGCTACATAAAGGAACCATTTGTGACATACACAGAACTTTCCAATGTTAAAATGATCGTGTTTGGTGATGGAAGTGAACTGGATGCAGTATTTTATGGTACTGTCGATCTTAAATCGTATGATTGTAGGAAATGGATTCAAACAACATTGAACAATGTATTTTATTTACCTAAAATGACGGTGAACTTATTTTCTGTGAGGATTGTCATTGACAGAGGATATCATACGACCTTTGACAGTGAGTTTTGTAAAATAATGAAAGATGGCCAAGTGTCTGCCATTGGCCATAGGCATAACAAGATGTACATTATGCATTTCAGTTTATATGAACATGCTGATATAGGTTATGGTAAGAACAGTCTAACCTAGTGGCATGAACGTCTAGGTCATCAAAATATGGAATATGTTAAGAAGATACTGGACAAAAATAATATAATGTATGAAGCAGAAGAGGAAAGTTTTCTGAAAGTAAAAATGCAAAAAATTCCATTTAAGCGGAGTGAAACGTCAACAACTCTAACCTGTGAACTGGTACAAATGGATGTGTGTGGACCAATGGAAGTTCCATCGCTCGGTGGATCAAAATATTTTCTACTAATAAAGGACGATTATTCTGGATATAGACATGTGTATTTTATCAAAAATAAAAGTGAAGCGGTATACAATATGAAACAGTTTTTAAACCTAGCTGAACAAGACACGGGTAACCGAGTGAAAATAGTACGAACAGATAATGGAACAAAGTTTGTAAACAGAGAACTTCGAGGGATATTTGATGAAAAAGGCATTCGACACCAGACATCTGTGGCATATACCCCTAAGAAAAATGGAAAGGTGGAGAGGGACAATCGCACCCTTGTGGAAGCATCAAGATCCATGCTAATGGCTAAAAACTTGAATAAAAATGTATGGGCTGAAGCGGTTAACACAGCCTCAGTTGTGCCAAACCAAACTGGGAGGAGAAATGTGCCTGATAAAACTCCTTATGAACCATGGTTTAATCAAATGTATGATGTAAGTAAGCTGAACATATTTGGTTCACAAGTGCATGCACATGTTCCAAATCAAAAGTGATAGAAATGTGACCCGAAAAGTGTGACTGGACTGTTATTTGGGTATGGAGGAAATACAAAAGGGTATCAGATCTACTTCCCCAACACAAACACAGTGGAATTGAGACGAGACATAGCTTTTGTAAAATATAATAATAAACCATGCCAAACAAATGATGTACAAGAGTACGGAAATAAAATAAGCCTAGTTCCGAAATCGAACACAGCAGAACTCAAAATAACCAGGGGGTGATTGAGATTCAGGAGTTCAATCCAGATGGCAGTGACTTTGAAGATCGTGACGCAATAAAAGAAGCAATCTAGCCTCAAGACTCACAAGATAGCTCTGAAATTAAAGGAGTGAGATAATCTGGTAAACGATTTACGAAGAAACCTGTATGGCATAAGGACTTTGAAATGATTTTCATAAGCATGTTGCAAGAACCAAATTCATATGAAGAAATAATAAATAGTATTCATTCTGATGAGTGGAAATATGCTATGAACAAAGAATTAAGTGTGGTACTTGAAAACAATACGTGGACAAATGTGCCAACCCCACTAAACAAACGTGTGATAGAAAATAGGTGGGTTTACAGAGTGAAACATGATAGTAAAGGAAACCCATCTCAATTTAAAGCATGGCTGGTAGCTAAAGGCTTCCAGCAAAATGAAAATTTTGAAAAGTATGATGTGTATTCTCCTGTTGCAACAATTACTACATTTTGTATTCTATTGGGTATTGCAAATAGGTTAGGTTTACCAGTCCACCAAATGGACGTTCAAAGTGCTTTTTTGTATGGTGATATAAATGAAGATGTGTACATGCGATTATCTAAGGGCTTAAACTGTGATTATAATTCTGTGTGTAAACTTAACAAGTCAATATATGGCCTAAATAAGTCACCAAAATATTGGAATTTGAAATTTGACGATTTAATAACAAAAAAGGGGTTTGTTCGCTCTCAAAATGATTTTTGTTTGTATACCAAATGTGACGCTGAGAACAAAGCGTACTTGTTATTAATTGTAGATGATATTTTGTTGTTTGGCACAAGCAGGGAAGAAATTGATGATTTAAAGGGTTATTTAAGTAACTTTTTTTGTATGAAGGATTTA
>CABFVX010006710.1:0-37226 GCA_902151425.1 Timema shepardi
CGGTAAATCATACGGATATGGAAAGTAGGTCAAACTGGGGTCTGAAAGTAGGTCAAACTGTCCCAGGTCATCAGTATCACTACTTATGTATCAGATAATACGTTCCTGATGATTAAAAAAAAATATTAGGGACTTACAAGCTAACTGTAATTTAATGATATTCATTTTAAACGTTTCATTTAATACATTAATTTTTGTCTTGTAGTATCAAAATTGAATTGCTTAAAAATAATGTTTTTTTCCTGCATAACTTTCCAACTACCTCTCCCCCACCCCTCCTACCCTTCCTTTTCTTCTCCCAGGGCAATGGTGGTGCTCTAGTGAACTCAACTTCCATTTGATGGTCCTCCATCACCAAAACTTGGAGAAACACTTCTATAATTACTCAACATAGACATATATAATTGAAATACGGTACATCTCCTATAAGTAAAAAGGATAATTATTTAGTATCTATCGGCAACGTAGCTCATGTAAAACATGGGGCAAGGAGATGGTAGCTGTGTTTAGAAGTTAACCACTCATTACCATAATAAGCGATATATTTCAATATATTTAAATATTTTTGATGATTGGAAAGGGAAATCACCCCAATATACCACTTCCCTGGATCCACCACTGATTTAAAACTTTTTCTTTACTTTTTCTAAAATGAAATTAGTGGGTAGTAACAAAATTCTCATTTTTAATTTGTTATCAGCCATATAAAAACCAGGCCACAGAATAAAGAGTGGTGTGTCCAGCTATTGGGGATGACTATTCGGCATCAAGTCTAGGGTGTCACTATGCCCGTTTTAGGGGCTACGTGGGTTAGGACGCCGGAACATTAGTGATTCTATTTGAAGGCTACTGCTCGAGCCCAGGGTACTGGGGTTCGGAGATCTTGTAGAATCACCTAGAGGTTGGAAAGGCCACTGGATATTCCTTGCAATACTTCGTTCTTGCACAATCTTCCAACTATTCTCTAAAGTTATTTTATATTTTTAATATCAATATCAACATCACATTTTTAATAGACATAGTAGTACTAACAAAAAACATAGAATCCAAGTCGAACGTCACTCACAAAACACACAATCATATATACACTCATCCCCGTATCCTCAGCCATAACACATAGTGAAAATCATAGGTACCACATTTAGAAAGGTAGGGGTTGAGGAAAATTAGTGACAATATATAAATGTTGGTATATTTTTATAACATATTTTTATAACCCCCAAGACATTGGATCCCAGGGGGCTTTTATTAGTAGGAGGTTAGTGGTGATGGCTTACTTTACATATAAATATATTTGAAATAAGTTATAGTCTATAGTCTATTGGGAAGTGTAGCACTATATGTATTTATATTTTATCTTAGAATAGTATTCTAGAGATGAGCATTCAATATTTCAGTCTAAGTTAGTTTTATAATCGATAACATAAGTAGAATACATTTCAATAATTTCTTTCTCAATAAATACAATTTCCAACATTAGTATTACACTTCTTTTTATCATCGATCACATAGGTAAAATACACTTCAATATTTTCTTTAAATATGTTTTTCAACCTGTGTTACCAGAAATGTATATTCTTTTAAATATACATTACCTTCATCTTACATTAGCTTCTGGCTGCAGCTCCGCTCTCATTAATATCAATTTTTAAAAATTTGTTCATTTGAACATTAACGTTTTCAATCTCAAATTTTATAAATTTCCGTTCAGAGTAGATAGAACGTATCGTATAAGATTTAGATTACAATGACCAAAACATAGGAGTTGATAAAATATGTATTTCAGTGAAGTCTCGTGAGTTTTGACGCTGGTGGTGCTGTTTGGTTGATACATGGGCAAGGAAAGAAAATAGAGGGAGGAAATTTATTGTAAAAAAATAGAGTGGTTATTTGGAGGGATATATATTAAAATGTTTTCCTTGAAAATTTAGAGATGAACATTGACTAACAAAACTAAGTGATTATTAAGACTAATTAGCAAAATGATCTTTAGCGATTTTTTTAAAATAATCTTTTCAAGAGATTGGTATTGTCAGAGTTAAAAAAATCCTTTGTTTTGTTATTTTATATACAACTTATAAAGATATTACTTTGGTTTTGTGTTGGTAGACTGTATTAAAATTATTGTAAATGGAATACATTAATAATGATGACATAATGTAATTAGTTTTATAAAATTAACAAAATGAATTAGTTCTTATCCATAAAATTATATAAAAAATCAACAGATAGATCAAGATATCACAAACTTATAAATATGCACCAAATAAAGACCAAATGTTATTATACTAAAAAAAGAAGAATCCTATCGGACATATCTCCTATTCCTCCTAATCTGCTTCAACACTTCAAGGGATTTCATAGTGTTTTGCAGTGTCTGACACATAGCCAATAGCCTCACCTTATTATAAAATCTTTAATTCAAAGCAGCTCAAATTATTGTCTTTAAAAACTACAAAATCTAAAATATGTTGAAGATATACTCTTCTGGTTTTGGATATAGTTGACTGTACTGAAATAAAAAATAGATATGTAGAATTGTTCATAGGTTCTACAGCTCTGCAGATCTTATGAAAGAGCTACCACTGATATATATTCAGAATAAAAAAACTCGATTTAGTTTAATTATTTATCTTTAAAGAATAGTCACACATAATATTTGCTTTAATTGAAGAACATAAAGTAAAATTTTTAGGGCAAGGCGTCTTTGTAAATTATATTAGTGGTTTTGTCATCAACAGCACGCAATTACAGGTTGCTGCTATAGGTCTCAAAGGACACACCATATAATTATAATTGTATATGTGAAAAGCACCTACTACTAAGATCAACGCCTTCCACACCCAGGGTTTGTGCTTGCACTACGTTGATGGTAGTAGCATCGCAATCATTGATAGGAAACTGCATACATTTAACTAGAAGGACAGGTCTGATGGAATAATAGATATTCCTGGTATTACGACACAATTTCCTGTAGTGAAACCTTTCATGACAGTCGTCTCTACAATAGATTTGTATAAACTGTTTACCTGAATGCGGGTCTTAAAATGGAGTTTAGGTGGGTTAATTCTACGCAGACAAATTTTGAGTGATCAATTTTCAACTGAAGAACGTGGAGGGGTAAACTGAATTTATTAAGAGAATTAAAAAAATAGATAGTGAAGTGCCTATGAACATGTAAGAGCAGAGTAGCTTTTTTAAACTGGTATAAAACACAATCATCAATTTTACTGTCCGATTCGTTTTTTTAACTAGTATAGATAGCTTCTGGAACCACGAATGGGTCTTTTTTTTCAGAAAAAGTGTATCGGGAAAAATAAAATGGAATAATCTTGGATATTCATGACCACGATGCATATATTAGATTTATTCAAGGACACCTTGTATCCGTGCTCTGGGAAAACTATTGCTAAGTTTCAACAATATATTGACAAACAAGTCTAGATTGGTCTCCGCAAAGACGGATGTGCATGTTGACTAAAATAGAAAGTTCACAACGCCTGGGCATAAGCAAGATCTCTTCTGGCAGGTATTGAACTAATCATTTTTAGAAACTTGAAATTACTATTCAAATCTGTCAATAGTCTACTGAGAAAATTATGGCGATGCCACCTGAGAACAATATGCTATAGTTTTATCTAAATCTTCAATTGAGGTCTTATGGGACATTTTACTCTCATTCCATAATATAAAAAAAAATTTGATATGAAAAGTTTATTTAAAAGTTGTATAGTTGACGATAGACTCTTTTCTGGAGTTAATGAAGCTCTGGAAATCTACGATGACGTCCATGATTTAAATGACAAGTAAGTTGCTTATATTAACTCCCAAAATAAGTCAAAAAGTTTCTGTCCTTTTCGGTGAAGATGATGTTGGCAAACTCCCCGAACATGATACAGTTGACGGTTTCGGTAAGAGTTCTGGTTAAGCTCACTTCGATGCTCATAGAGCCATACCTCATCAAATTCCAATTCGATGTCATGTGGGTGGACAGATTAGGTGTGAGGTTAAAAGCCATTAGATGGTATCTCTTAAGACAGGCTTCCCAGTTGATGTCGCTACCTTCGTTCATGAAATGGATATCCGTTCCTGAAAACAGTGTGTTGTAGAACATGGCATGGTGGCCGTTTGAAAAATCGAAATGTAATGGTTTCGATGGACCTTGTTCACTGTTCACGTAAAAAGAGAAATGGTTCATACCGTATATTTGGAAATTGAACGGGTTCATGGTGTTATCTCCGTTGAATGCAGCGTATGATGCATCGTTTGAGTAGCTGTCCGTGTGAATTCGTTGTCCAGTGATTTCCCTTGTACGCCGGTAGGAATAGTGAGCGTTTTTACCTCCACACGGGTAATGGGATACTTGGTGGGACTAACTTTTAATGCTTCAGCATGTGGCAAGAGTATATAAAATGCTACTTTGACTTGTCGCACTAGAATACAGACTTCAAAGATGTGAACCTTAAATTGCGGGATTTAAGGGGCAGCCATAAGGCTTAGCACTTCGCTGGAATGGATCAACTTGACTCTGATTTCGGTGCCGTTCAAAATATATTTCTCTTGATTAAACACATCACCACGTATATACCGTATTACTCTTTGCAGTGATACTGTGGCGAGCCTCAAATTCCTTGTTGCTGGCGGTAGCCACTTTAAAGATTCCGGCTCTGTCTGCGAACCATAGACCAAAAGTCAAATGTGTTCTTTTGGATTCACTCTTGTGATTGAGTAGCGAATCAATGTACAATTTATAAGCATACTTGCTTCTAGTCAGCGAGGCAAGTTTTTGGTTCAAAAACACATCCACCTATGTGAATAGTGGATGCAACCAGTTTTTGACAAGAGCGATTTGATCCACATTAGTGAAAGCGTATCTATCGGGTTTCATGTTAGTAGCTCATAGATAGAGCATGGTCTTTGAAAGATCGGTATAGAACTCGCCTTTACCAGTAACAGTAAATTCGATGGATGAATCATCAGTGAGGGAAGAAACAGGTTTTTACTGGATTCTTTGTCCACTTTCAGGACTGGTTTACGTTAGTGGGACGAAAAAGTGATCGAGTTCACTGCTGGCACACTCACAGGACTGAGGGTGTAGAAAAGACATTTCAACATAAAAGATCTAACGCTTCTTTCTTCCTCTTATTGGTGACCTTTTTACGACGAGAAAGAACAGAAGTCTGACGTCACTGCTTTTTTGAACGCCTTATATAGCCTGAGCCCTACATCAGTGTGTCGATCTTCTGCCTCAACTTCTGTTCCAGGTTTTTACAGCCTCACCAACACGCTGACATAGGAACTCTTTGAAAGGACGACGTTGATTTGTGTCGTCGGAGAGCATGTTGATACCCGTTTGAAGCACCTATTTTCCAATGGCCTTAGCACCGCTTCTCGGCAACAGTACGACAATATGGTATAAACCACTTAAAAAACTTACTATTCTATGCCAGTGTTGATCGGGAAGACCGTGGTGGATCGATAATATTCTTATTAAAGTCTGGTTGATGTAGTATCTTTGCTAGGTACAATTCCTTTTAAGCAGCGTTGAAAATGAAGTTTCACGCACACTTTTTCAAACTCGAATGGTACATGTTCACCAGTGCTTGTTTTTATATTTAATTCTAAGCTTTCAATTTCCCTTCTAAGTATGGGTACGTAGTGCAACGGAGTATAGCTAATTGTCTTATGTATGCAATAGACATAGTTTGTGTTGTTGATACTGACGATACGTAAAAGCGGTCGCACATTGTCACCCACGGTCTTAAGATCAATAATCTCCGTGTAGATGTACATTTGGAAGGGTAAGCCTAGTAGAATGTTGGTGGCGTACGGGGAATTTTGGACTTTGATCAGCTTACTCTTAGGATCAAACCTGACCTGAATTCTTTTTTGACTAGTTAGAGTAACTATCTCTATATTTGTCGAAGTAGTGACTATGTTTACTTTTTTTGGTAGGGTTTGTGTACTTGAATAAAACTCCGGAATCTCCTTTAAACGCCTCTACATCGATTAGGGCTTTGGCCAAGTCATGGATAGTGCTGTAATTTAAAGGCGGGATGTATTCGTCGATGAATATTTGTTCCACGGCGTCTGCATCCACCCAGTTGTACCATACAATATTTTGGCCTTCAGGTATGATGGTGAAAGAACATCGATATTGAAACTCGGTGAGAGCGACTTAACACTGCCCATAGAGTGTAAGACGTTAGCTAGCTGCATGATGAAATTTGCTATGATATTTTTCGTGAAATATCCCATGAAGCTGTCACCTGGAAAAAATATTTAAAACTGATCATTGATAGTAAGGCGCTGACGTAATTGGCAGGAAGCCAAGAATTAAACTTGGTGGGGTATCCTTTCCACTGCACGTACACTTTCTTTCTGGAGTATTTAGACTTGAAACTTAGTATTATATAAACTTTAAATGTTTCGGGAAGATGTACGTATAACAATTCGAGTTAGTAAAATGTCCCATCCACCTCCGTGCCATCAAGATTGGTTAACCTGTAGGCGATGGGGTGTCACAATACAACACTGCTGACTTTGAAAATTTCTTCACTCCAATTGCTCTAGTAGGCCTTTTAAAATAGCATTTTGGATTTGCTAATACGTTAAACGCTAAAACAACGTTAAAATGTCACAGACTTTCAGGTTTGATGACTATGTGAGCTTGTATTCCACTTACCGTACAGACTATCTCTGGCTTGAAACACGTTGGCTTATGAAAGGTCTGCACGTGCCAACTTAATACTAGAAAGTTTTGCGCCATTGTAAGAGTTGACGAGGTCTTGGAGGAAGTCAACATAGCGATACGTGCTATTTTTGGCAAAGTAACTCCACGTGCACCCTTCTAGAGTTCTATTGAATCATTCTGTGTTGATTGCCTTCACGTCTTGGCTATGGGTGGTGTAGTAATACACACTTTCTTTACTGAGAAAATGCTGGACTAGACGTGTAGTGAACTTTGTCTCCTTGTCCATCTGTAAACTTAGAGGTTTATGGCCATGTTGTTTGAAAATGTCCTGAAAGGCTTTCCTCACAGACCATCCATACCATTTTACAGTACAACCATGTGATTTAGATTTAAGTCACCATCACTTAAAACCAACATGCTAATTTGTATTAGCTCATCCATGTCTGCTTCAGTGGCTTGGTCAAATTATTCTTAAGAGAGAAACATACGGGAAACACTGGCCAAGTAATGTTCACCAGTTTGATTGGTGATGCTTAAATAGTGCGAATATAGCTGCTACTTAAGATCAAGAATTCCACCCAGCCCATGGCAACATTCCTTGCTTGGTCACTCCAGTTACAAATAAACTCTCCCAAAAAGAACCCCACTTGGTTTCTCCCAAAGACAATACATTGACACAATACACAGCCAGGAAAATTTCCAGTTCACCGTTATTTATCACGTCTCCATTAGCGCCTTAGATTGCGTCCGTGAGCTTCTTCAACACTGGAATTCCTTTATTCAGGTATGCTACGATGGGAAACCAAACAGAATAAAACATTATCCACGAACAGGTGACCACGGGTGTTCCTTGGAAAAGCCTGAGTCATTCTTAAGAGATTGGATGACATGACCCAATGATTCATTCTTGGTGTCTCCTTGAGCAGACATATACAAGTTTTGAACTTATCATCCTCATCTTCAGGGCTAGGAGTTAGGGTAGAACGAGAGGACAGAAGAAAAACCTGGTTTTAAGGGTGTTAAAGAGTTGAGAAAGCTAGAATAAAATCAGAGTAATGCGAAGGAGTGGTGGGATAAATAGGAGCGTTCTTTGGAAAATCGTCGACCATATGTGAGGAGGCTCGATCCGTGGCTGGCTCCAATATGGCGGTATTGTCGGTAGCCTTGACCTAGGGGAGGGGTTGATCTCCCTAAAAATGCACTTGGGAAAGATTACACCATTGTGTTTGGTGTGGGAGCAGGCTCCACGTTCATCTTCTATTTAAAAACGCGCCCTGAGGGATTCTTGTCTTCACTTAGAGTACTTATCCCCCTGATGGAAAATTAGAGTTTCAAGCCATATTCCCCCGTAAGGCCTTTTAATTTGGGGAGCCCTACCAGATCAAAGGGTATGTTCTTGAACAGTTTAGTGACTTCAATATGGATTGTTTCTCCTCCTGGTACATTCATTTCTCGTGATCACCACCACAAACACACACCTCGTAATAGCGTTGCGATCCTTTTTCTCTTGAATGAACTAGTATAAGTCTTAGCACTTTAAAAGGATAACAGCAAGGCGATCATGGATCTCTATGACGTGACAATGCGGTGACATGTCATTCGTTGGTCGTTATATGTTAGAATTGCAATCACGGATCTTTTAGTTCGTCATACGATCGTCCGCGCCACCATCTTGCGGACAATACGATGAATCTCTCTCAGAGTACGTTTGAGCCCCGTCATAGCGTATGATTTAATTGATAATTTATTCCTATGGGAATTATAGTTGCTAGGACTCTTCTGGAATTCTAGCGATTTACGTCCTTGCGATTTGTAATTTACAATAATATTGGTATGAATATATATATATATATATATATATATAAATAAAATATTTTGAATTTATTTGTATTTATTTATCAGTGACTAACGTGAGGTAGAACACTGCTAGTCTGTTCTAGCCTTTTCATCGCTAGTAATTTTATTAATAATTTTTTATGGTGAATGTTATAGTTGTTTAAACTGGTTAATTATTTTGATTGACGTTCTTGCAACCGGCATTTAACGATAATAGTGATATATTAATATAATTAATTGTATTATATTTTGTACTTATTTTTCACTTAATTGTATGATGTACAAACATTGGCCTAGTTAGATGTTTCATTAAGTATGTTATTTTTTTATACAAGTCTTAAAAATACCTACCTCTTTAAAAGGTTAGATAAATCAATACTTAAGAATTTTGAATACTAATTGAATTTTTATGGTTAAAGTATGTAAACACAATATATATTAGTCAGTGAATTTCAAAACTGTCCCTATCCTAAATCCGAAGAAATTGAGCTAGTGGTGGATTACGATTCAGTTGGCATGCCTTGTAACAATACGGAATAAATGCGCCGCGCTTTGGGCGTCAATTGTAATAATATGTGATCAATCACCCTACTTTGGGAGTCAATTGATTCACTGCGGATTAATTCCCTGTTATTGCTGTGATGATTTTAGGTTGTCTTAAGCTCCGTGATCGAGCGCCTATCATCACTGTTCGGAAAAGATACCGTTCAATCAGCTGTCTATAGCCCCGTGTTCGAGCACTAATTAAATCGGTATTAATATTATTAAAGAAAGAGAAATGTTGTTGGTTGTTATTTCACACACGGTTTATTTATATTACACCAATAAATTATTTGCACATATTTCAGTTAAATGTTTCTTATCACTGCACACTTGTGATATTGAAGTGACTTATATTATAATGTGTTGGACTGTGACTGACTCGTGCGTGATTGAGGTCCCGGAGATCGTCCTCCTCCTCCTCGTCGTCGTCGTCGTCAATTGCTATTGCTATATTATAAACATACGTGCAATGGTTTATATATGACATATCCCTTGCATTTTCTCCCTTGGTCAACAAAGTAAAAACTAACCAATATACAGAGTCTTGGCGACACGTTTTATGAGGGCTAGCTTCTTATTGGTATAAAGAAATGGCGTGTTCTGCCAAATACTATGAACTTGTTCCCTTTAACAGGAAGCAACGCAGTTACTCCTTTACCAGGAAAGAAGGTATAAAAAAATATATTTTAGGGGTGAAGTCCTTTTCACCTCATTCTGAGAAACGCGTGTTTGTTCATGGATGAATCTTAAAAGGATACTCTACCTATATTACTTTAGAGAAAAATTACCTTCATCCATGATTTTTTACATAATTTAGATTAATCCAAATCAATATCATTACAACCTGCAGCTAGAAATGTCCTTCAAATGTTTCAAAACCTTTTTAATCCTTTGTTTATTTAGTGTTAAAATATGTGTTCTTTTTCAAAACTGTCCTTATCCATTAAAGTTTTTTCAACAATTTTTTTCCAATCCAATTTAAAAATTATTTGTCACAATTTCCCTTTCCATGCATTAGTTTATTTTTTATTACACCAGCCTGTATTTTCAAAATTGGCCTTATCCAGAGCTTGCATTATCTCATCTTGCTACCTCGAAACTTCTGTTTCCGTAAATTGAGTTGTTGATAGTAACATTAATGTACCTTGTTCTTTCTGGATTATATACCTGTTCCCTAGCATAGGACATTCTTTCCTACCAGCCGTCAGGATTTTCGGAAGAATAAAAAAAGTAATTATGAATCAGGGGACAATTGAGACGCCTAACTAGTCAGTATATGACTATTTTTAGGGATTTTGGGACAGTTAACAATTTGGGTTCAGAAGTGCCTTTTCATGACTGGAAGTCCACCGTTCAAGATGTAGTAAACCTAAAATATAATGGCATTTTAAGATATCTTTGTGTAAAAGGCTCATCTTAACTAAGAACACCAATGGAAGTGTTAGGATTCCATGTGAAGTATACTACAAATGTGATTTTGGAGTTCCTGTATCATTAATGAAGAAGGTCAAATGTCTAAGCACTATGAAACCTATCTATCTTAAAAACATGGTTCCTCTTCTACGTGCCTAATCAAATTTTGTTTCTAATCTTTTAGTAAAACATTTTGGAGCCAACTGGAGAGAATTTAAAGACCTTATCTATTACAGTAAAGTTATTGATGGCCAAGAAAATTGTGATCAAGTTCGAGAAGAAGATAATTTAGCTAAAGATTATGACAATGAAGTGCCAGATCTTGTTGTTTAAGGGATGCAGGCCTTTACAACAGTTGTGCTGCACTATTTAAAATTCAATTCTCTATTATTAACATTTTAAAAACGTTTTTGTGCAATTTGAAATAATGTAGCCTAAATACCCCTCCTCGGTTTTTACTTGTTGTGATTTTAGTTGTATTTTTTTATGCAAATTGCCATTCAAGCAATATTTTAAGAATTTTGAATACGAATTGGTTTGTTATGGTTACAGTATGTAAACACAATCTGTATATATTTGTCTTAAGAGTATGGAAGAGTGTTGACTAATACACATTCGAAACATGCAAAGAAAGAAACGTTGGTAAAAACTAAGAATGCTTCGCAATAAATTAAGATATTCACTAAACTCATTTTAACTTCTTGAAATTGAGTTTTAAACTCACTTTCGCATGTCGGTAAGATTTTCTCTTGATCTGTGTAATAAACTTTCGCCACACTTGGAATGCCAGTGCTCTAACCGTTTACCTGTCTATACACAGGTAGGTAATAAAATATCAACCATATAATGGGTAATAGTACGCAAACAGGACGAGAATATTATTTTTTATATATGTCATGTTATAGAAAATATTGTATTTGTGAACATCTATACACATATGAACAAGTAAGTGTCCAATTATAACAATATTTTCTAATTATTAGTGGCTAGTATGGGAACATTCTGGGATTCTTTATTTATTTTCTCTCCAAAATTATGATACATTTTATGTTCTATAGCTCTCAAACACACAGCAACAAATATGGATTTACGATGATAATAAAACAAATATTTTCAAAAATTCTAAGTCATAAATAAAATTCGTAGACAATTTTTTTGTATTCTTTATATAGGGATACGGTTCTAAGGTGTTACAACACCATTTTATTTTTAAAAACAATTTTATTACATTTTATATTTTAGTTTTTAAATAAAGGACAACCACCATAATTAAAATATATATTTAAATCTTATGTTTAGTGATATAATTCAATTACACACTATTTCGAATGTCATGTTTATTACTACAAAATTTTAGGCTTAATATACTATTTAGGTAATGTTAATATCTAAATAAAATTATTTTAAGACTAGGTGCTATTTACTCACATCAACTCCATTGGAACTCTCTTGTCAATAATTTGAAGATTGGTGGAAAGATAATACATTACATTGTTGTTCAATTACGTCATGGTGATATCAACCCTGTAATACACACAGCTAATCAATCTGCCACTGTTGCCAAAATAGTTTATTCCGACAATAGCGCCCACCATCGTTTACATTTCGTCATACACGCTCTAGCGACTATGACATGTACTTTCATGACATATGTTTTATCGTCGCGTCAGAAGAGGGCCGTCATGGCATATAGCTCGATAACATGAAATATCCATAATCAGCTGAATTCTTATTCGATCTCTTGGCTGTCTTGAAGGCTCCACCGTTTCTCGAGTCTTGGATTGAATGGCCCTCCCTAACTTGGAGTAGTCCTCCTCAACACTCAGGTTGATTGAAGGAATCTTTCTTTTGGTCTTGCGAGCAACCCCAAAATTACTTGGGCCTTGTCGGTGTAAATAAGTGTTTATATTGATAATCTTTCCTCTCCACTTCTTCCTATATTAGCCCAACGTTGATGACCTCTGGCTTGGACCTGCTTTGCTACTACATCCACCACTAGAGGCACCACCTAGATGGTCCTGGTTTCTCCCTAATAGGCTTTTGACGTGTTAGGCCTTCCTTCTTCAGTGGGGGTTTACGGTCCTAAGCCAATCCGATTCATCATTCAACATTGCTAGTCTACCCACGATTCAAAGAGAGGTCTTAGCAGGAATTCAGATCGTCCCCGTTCATGGACTCGCACGAACTGTTGACTCGTGGATAGTGTGTGACCTGTTCTTCCTAATCAGTGCTATTAACGACGAAGGTTTTTTTTGGACCACTGCGATTATACATAAGTCATTGCTTCATTCAATGGTATCTACCTACGCATAATTACTAGGTACCCCTGGTAAACTCTTCGGTTAGCGTAATTAGGTTTTCACCCATCGTGCTGGTAGGAGATTTCATCTTTTTGCTCAGTTTTCGGGCTTAAGACTCATGGCTGTTTCCTCAGTACTTATTGACCATCAGCAGTATGCACACCTTCAAGAAGTGATTAGGCCTGGCTTAGTTGCCCACACCAGCATCGCCGCTGGTATTTTGATATAAGCCTACACTAATCCCCAAGATAAGGCCTAGGGAAGCAATTCCTTATGCACTGGTTGCCTCGGAAATTACATATTTCCACCCTTCCTTAGAAAATAAAGGTGATAAAGGTTAGCAGTCGCCCATTCCATGATCAATTTCCTACGCTATAGAGGCCCCACTAGAGTCACCGGCACTAGGTTACTCATTTTTGAAACGTACAGGATTTTCATTTTGCCCGCATTTCTTGCAAATGAGGCTGTGCAGGCCAGCCTCAGTGGCCCTGGAAAACCCGTTATGATTTCTGGCCTGAGAAGGGTGGTCAACTTGCTTTTCAGTCTCCAGTGGCACGCTCACTTCCGAGATATGGGGGACTTGGGATCCTCACTGGTTATTTACGCGATAAAAGTTTCCAGTCTTGAAAAGGAGCCAATAATTGTTTTGGCCACCACTCACGCGCACGTTGGAGAGGTCGTGCTGGGTGTTAGGTTGATATTAAAACGGCCACAGCCACTAAAGAGTTGTTCTTAATGCTAGTGAGATCCTCTTTGGATGCACTTAGTGGTGCCTAGAAATTGTCACCAGATGTGAGTTCCTTGCTGACTGGTGGAGCCTTTAGTGAACTACCATTGTTACCATCACATGATTTTAAATTAATTTAACCTTTAATGCGTAGAAACAAATATTAAATTATTATTTGAAACACGATAATTTAGAAATAGTTAAAACTGTTCAAGCATTCTTTAGATTATTTAAAAAATATATATTTAAAGGTTTGGAAAATATTTAACAAATATTTTATATTTACAGGTTTTTAAAGATTTACAGAAGGATTGACAAATATATGTTGGCCATGAAATACTTCTCAACATTTGAATGGGAGTTCAATAACAATAAATGTATGAGCTTATTTAGTTCGTTGTGTGAAAATGATAAAGAAATCTTCTACTTTGATGCCAGTAAATTGAATTATAAGGACTACCTTTTAAACACTATAAACGGCGTAAGAAAATATATTTTCAAAGAATCAGATGATACCATCCCTGCAGGAAAAGTTAGATTGATGAAGTAAGTAAATGCATTTCATTAGTTTATACTTAAAGGTAGCAAGCTTATAAGCTAATAGGGTTCAGATTTAAATATATATAAATAGTTTAATCGGTGATAGTAAAAAAGTCAGTCACCTTTCGGGGTTATTTGACTATAGCGTGAAATTTTAACATAATATATATAATGTAAGAATGACCATATAAGCCCTTCTATTAACAATTTACATAACTAAAAACGCAGGTCACATGAATTACAAATTTTATATTTCGATTATAAGTAAAAATTCAATGTTGAGATGGAATTAATTCATGCACCAGCAGGAATAGAACCTCTGTACGCCCTCCATAATAAAAATATCAGAGACATCTTGGTTAATTTATTAAGATTTCGAGATATTAAGTTAAGTTCTATATAAGAAAATGTATAATCTCTAACTCAATATTACATCATTTACTTTCAAATTTAGACAAATAAATAGGTATCCATAATATAAATTTCAATACTATTGGAATATTAAAGTTTAAAAAAATGTCATGAATCATGTATACGGTGTAATGGTTAATTATATTTGTAAAATATTTTTTTAAACATAAAATTTAAGTATAAAACAATTAAAAGCGTGTTTCTCATAAAAAGAGAATATTATCTTGACAAAAATATGATACACTCATTAAATATATATGAAGATCTGAAAATGAAAACCAGGTAAAGATCAAAAACTAAATTTTACAGGAGAGACAAAAAACACTTTATAGATAAATAAACATCAGGAAATTAAAAATCATAATGTGTTACTGAAATACATATAAAAAGGAAATTAGAGCTTAGATAAAATTTAGAAAAAAGTTTTATTTTATCTTTTTATAGTATTATTAAAAATTAAACATGTCTTTTTTTATTCTCAATGGTCCTAATTTTCAGAATCACTCTCTGGTTATGTCCCTGCTTCCACCCCTCATTGCAATTCCATGTACCATTGTTGATAAATTGGTGGGGCATACTTCTTCAAAAGCTTCTTGACATTATCCAACTTTTTTGGATTTACAGGTACAGATCTAGAGTGTAGCTGAGGAGCACTGTCAAAATCGATGTCTTCTATTCGAATTTTATCTTTCTAGACAACAAAATATTCTTCTTGAATATATAGATTATGTCCTTTAGAAACATATATTTCTCATTCCTTGTAACTAAAGATTTTGTGCTTGGTTACAGTAAATAAGCCAATGTTTATATTTAATCTGAGCAAAAAAATCCTCAAGTAAACCTTGTAGATTTTCAACATGTTTTTCTGTATATTAATAACCGTAAAAATCTTAAATGCTCATTACACGAGGGAATACCATACCTCTGGAGTATACACAAACTCTTTTTGCCATTTTAGCTTCTCAATTTGGGAAAATGGCAGAAATGAATGGCCACGTTCTGGAACATGATGAAATATTTCATCAAATCGTCTGGAGGCGGAAAGATATGACAGAAACTGTACAATCAACATATTCTTGTTCTGTCCAGTGCAGTTATCACTGAACAGATACAAAACTTTAACTCTACTATTAAAATGCTCAATAAAATTACTAAAGTATTGTGTATAGTCTCATTAGCGCCTTTATTAGCTGTAGTTTCATCGTACATGTAGGCAAGAATTTTGTTTTATTAGTATTAGCTTAAAAAAATCATTGATTGAATACCTAGATTTGTCTACTCTAAAATTTATCCCCCTATGGTAGTACAGGAAGAGAAAAGTTTGGTTCATAATCAAAACCAATTATATCTACAAATGGGTCTTCTTTAGCAAACTGACTCTTTTCTTTATGTTCATCATAAAACCTTTGAGATTTGCACAAATGTAAGTTTTTTTCAATCACCAGATACCTGTTATTTCCCTTCATCGTGTTTATTGTATATTTATAACGTCAATCATCAGAGACAACACAATAATCAGAGTGGGATTTTCCAAATGAAAGGTTAAAATGCATCTTAATATTATTACTGTAACATTCATAGCCTATATCAGGTTTACACTTTTCCCCTTGATTAATTTTTTTATATACATCAGGTGCATATTTTTCAAGGAACAAGGAGTGCATTTAGTCGACACTTAGTTCTGGTGACCAGTATTTTCTTTCATACATCTTTCTGGAATAATATGACTGTCTTTTAGGAAAGGACATATTATGATTCTTGACCTAATTTATAAGTAACGTAGACTTGTTATTTACTCTTGAACATTGGTATTTTCTTCTCTTATCTAATGGAGGTGTTTATATTGGAGTTTATGTACTGATAACCTCTCAACACGAGCCTTCTTTATACCATGCAACCAACAAAAAGCTGTCTTGTAAAATTAAATCTCTTTACTCCCTTTTGTCATATAAAATTTAAATGTAGCATTCTTTTTATCTGACAAAGTCTTAGAATAACAGGAAGGATTAGCTTCATTATTACTTGGGTTAATCAAATTATTTTTCTCGTTCATTATTTTATTTTTGTTATTATTGGCCTCTCCTATGATTAGAGAAAGAATTTATTTGCCCTCACTGATATGCATCTTGCACGTTTTTATCTGATAGTTCATTGACATTTTTAAGCGTGATATCTTTTTCAGGATTAGTAAATTTTCTTGTGCATTGTTGCTTTCAAGAATAATAATTTGTCCGGCGTGCAGGTACAACCTTTCCCTTCTTAGAAATATATTGTTTACCTGTTTAGGGTTTGTGTTTCGTAACGTTTTGAATCCACTTTTTCACATTTCTTTTCATTTCCTTTTCTTCGTTTTAACTTCGTCTTTATTGTTTTCATTATCACTTAATTCAAAATTAATATTTGATTGTTGATTGTATATCATCATAAGATTCTTAACTATTTTGATCAGACATAATAGTATAGAAACGCAAAACAAAACGCACACTAAGTAAGCTTTATAATAACTGAACAATAGTAAAAGTAGGCGTCACAATATGCTTTCAAATAAACAATTGAGAGTGAAAAACCTATATATTCGGCAAATGTATTGTTTTCATTCTCAGTTAAACTGCACTTTAGAAAACGGGCAACGTTCAGAGATGCTAAGTGGATAAAATATAAACTATTTCCACGTATTTCTTACATCACTGGATAGATAGCAGTATTAACTATACAAATACATCAAAGCCTCATTTTAGCATATTTTGGTCACTACCTGGTTTTCATTCTCAGGTTTTCATATTTTGAAAGCGGTTATTATCTACAAAAAATTTATATTTGTTTATTATTCTAAAATAGTCTTTTATTAAAAAAAACTATAATTAATAATTAAAAAAAACTCTTAGGCTGCCTATTTTGAACAAAATTCTTAATGTAAAACCATATTTTTACTACCCTAAAATAGATATGTGTAGAAAAAGTTAATAGTGTTAGGTATGTATTGTGTGAAACATACATATATAATATATCACCAATCATGCCATTCTTTTACGGGGTAGGCATAGGCAGGGTGTGCATATAGCTCAGAAAACAAAATAATACATCCTTACTATTTTTCTACCCACTTTCTTGCTTCCAAAATATTTATTTTGAGAATAGAATTTAGAACTATTTTTAAAAACACAATTATCTTCCAAATTAAATATCAGTAAGCTACCTGTAAATAGACTTTTCTCCATTGGAAAAGTTTATGATGTCGCATATACATAAGGGGACAGATAATATTAAATAATCAATCTTAATCTTTAGGTCACAAATTTCTACAAATACAATATTTTCCCAATATGAGGAAGTAGAATCCTTACATATTATTCTTCTATGCTTTGAAAATGTGTATTTAGACTATTACTATTTTCATTTATATTTTAGCAATGCAGCTTTTAGAGTTAATTTGAGAAATCCTTGCTACACACATAAATGCCCCAAAACATATAACACACATAGTTTTTAGAATTTGAAGAATGGATATGGAAATTATATTTATTTAGTCAGGTAGGTTTATAAATTTGTATATACATTTAAAGGTGTTATCTACTTTATAATCTTAATACTCCACTCTAGTTTAGAGTTAATATGATTGTGTTATTATTCTAGGTTCTACATTGCACACCAAACAATCAGAGTTGTTTTTTATGGACTGATTATATGGATCCTGTGGAGTGTCGCTATTCAAATTAAATCTATGTACTTATTTTAATAAACATATAGTTTATATAAATAATAGTGTCTATGTGGAACTGCCTATTCTAATAAAAATGTATATTTCACGAGAATATATTAATTAGTGAATTAATATATTAAAAAACTGCAATGTTTCTGGGATCATATTGTTAGAATATTTAGTATTTTTCAGCAAAATTTAGTTAAGTGCTAGATAGGAATAAATTAATATATATTCATAGATAACAAAAAACCTTAAGATACACAATTTCACGTAATTGTTAATTAATATTTATAACTTTAATACACGTTACTATCTTAAATATCTTAAATAGTCCTTGTTTAACCTTTCTGTATTGTATGCTTCTTAAATTTAGAAATTTTTAATAAAACTGTAAAAATATCTACTCCTTTTTTTTCTTTTTTATATAAAAATATTACTTTTATATATTTAGTTAATATATATTAAGGAAGTAAGAAACTATAATAAAACCGATTTGAAACACTATAATTAATCCAATCTTAGAATTTCTTCTGATAGTAGCGTATGCTGGTATACGAAGTCTAAAGAGCTCATTGTTTAAGCGGATGGACTAACCTGTAAAAATTTAGAAACTATATCAACACCCGTCCCAAAGAACTTGTGTTCGCAGAATTATTTGCACTGTTCAGTTCATTTTAGCCAGTGCTCTTTCTATACTAGATGAACACAAACACACTCCTTGCAAAGGACCCAAGAGTTACGCTGAAATTTGTAACCTGCTTCAATGTGAGGGGACAGATTCAATTATTTATTTCAATGTTATTGTATGAAAACATGTCTTTGACGAATAAAAGTGTTCTTGTTTGAAAATAAAAAAGGATTATACCATACTTGACCGGAAAACATTTGCATTAAAGGATATACAATTCAGTTTTACAAGACATACCGTAAAAATACGAATAAAGTATTTAATATATTTAAATATGTATCTATCATCCATATTGATTACATTCTGCCAATACTACAATATTTATCTAAAGTTGGCTATTAGTTTGTATATTGGTCTCAGAAACCAATTTATATTTAAAATTCAATAAATATTATGAAATAGGGTATCTTAAAGCTTGATGGCCTTTGTTTGAATGACAAACTTTGTGTAGTTGTCATAGCTTCAATCGATTAATTAGGTTATAAGCTTGTAGGAAGTATTATTATATTACCAGTTTTAAAAAAAGTTGGCTCATATCTTATAATATATTGCTTTTAGAAACCATATTATATTGAAAGTTAAGTAACTACGTATAATGAAACAAGTTATCTAAAATCTTAATTAAATTGGTTTGAACTACGTACTTTGTGTATAATTCTTACATTCAAAACGATAATTTAGGTTATGGACTTGTAGGAAGTACGATTTCTACTACAACGTAATTTTGGTAAAATGATTATATGAATACTTTATTTCATGCAAGAATTCTATTGTATATTTATAGATTATTATTTTGTTTCAATAAACGGCCATTTAGAACGGAAGTAGAAATTTCCATCAAGACGGTCTTTTATCCTGTCTAAATATTACCATAGAGTATGATTCTGGAACGAGATAAAGCCTTACAAATGAGCTTCCTTCAAATATCCGAATATATTAGCTACCCCAACTTATTTAAAGAAAAACTCATTGGTTTCAAACTTTGTTATGCTATTCAAACCTTTTATTAAAAAATATATTTTATTTAACTAATCACACATTAATATATCTCATATATTCAATCAAACTAGTTAATGATATTGAAATGCCACCTTGCCTTATATTTGAGTAAGAAAGGAAGAAATACCCGAAAACTTTTATCTCTCTCACAATGGTATGCAGACGACAGCTCGAAAACTTCAGTCCCAGATATCCATTCAGTTATAGTATATAGATCAATGGCCCCAGCCTACGGTTAGCGTTGATGCCATATTAGTCAAATTCGTATTGATGTAGAGTGAAGGAGACGAGTTACAGGTTTTTTAATAGAACTTTCACAAACTTGTAAAAGGGTGGCTGGTGCAGTGAGGATGCCATTTTGAGGAGAAGGTGCCCATGGTTTCTGAAAGACAATTCACATGACAATTATTGGACAGTTTTGATTGGGTTGAAAACAAATACAAATACTAATGTAGGTTTATCTATATTCCATTCACGGTAGGAATTACTCTCTGAAAGGTCTTTTTTCCTACCAATATCCTACTATATAGTAGATTTATTGCAGGGAAAAAGGCCTTTCAGAAATCAATTCCTACGGTGAATGAACTTTATATTTCTCATTATTTTTGATAAACATGAGTTTATATCCATTTTTCTAATATACTGACAGCCTACAATAATGACTTTTTTTTAGCACCATGTATTATTACTTCCTCGGTTTTTGCGCTAATGTACTAACTATGATAATGCATAAAGAACAAATAAGACTGAATTTAGAGGAAGTGTACCCATATTTGCGTATGTATAACTTGGAAAACAATTTTGGAAAAACAACCCTCAGTACACCCAACACCCAACCGTCATTATAAGTATATTCTGTTGTGGGAGTAATTCCTTAAACTACGCGTCCACCGAAGAAAGTCACGTGACATCATTTTACTAAATTTTATGGTGGATCTTGTTGCTCATGTTTCAAACGTAATTAAATAAAAAAATGTTTCTTTTTCAAATTAAAAATTATTAAAAATGCAGACTTTTTGTAGGTTCTGATAGTCATTTTTAACTAAATTGATTATACTACTTGAAGTCATCATAGCTGTACACATTCACACAAACATGTAATTCGAATTCAGTTACATCTGTTATGCGATAGTCCAAAGCTACAATAAAAACTTTTAAATCAATCCGAGAAGTGTATAATGTAAAAAAAACTTCCTCCATTGGTAGTTCATGGGGTGGAGGGCAGCTACTTCCTAAAAAAAAATCTCTTTCCGACCAAATTGTATCGTGGCTACAAACTTTAACCACCAGACCTCTGCCACCAAGCGTATCTGCAAAACCAGCACTACGTATAGAGCAAGAAAAGACGCCAGCCGACAACTCTGATCAACACTAACGACAAACAATATCTGAAACCTGACCTCGGTGCGCAATTGTTTCCACAGGCTTAAATCGGAGTAGTGCATAATGCGCAAGCGCAGCCTTGTGATTATTGTTGGAGCTGAAGTGCAAAGTGTGTCCCCATCTCGTACCTATCGGCGTTGTGCGCAGGCACCGATGAGGTACTCTGAGAACTCATTGGCTGTGAATGACATCACCCTTATGTCATACTTTCTTTCCATATTTTCCCCGCTTTTTCAATCTGTATATAAGCAAGTGCCTAGCAATGTTCTTTACTCTTTGATGCCAATAGTTCCAAGGAACATATTAGGATGTAAGTAGTCGTAAGGTTGGGGATTCATATACTTTTTTTAATTTTACATAAGTGGCAAGGGTCTGCCTTTAACTATAGATACTCAGCTGTCTCTTTATGCATTTCAATAAGTTAACTTTGATTTATATTATGTCTTTCACGCTTGAATATTATGATTTCTATGTTGATAATCTGTTGGGGAAATAGTTTTAATAATAACTGTTTATTACGGCTAATCATGTTTTGAGATCATATATATAAATTACCTTTGATCCTTCCGATCATAATGGAGCTTGTCGTTATTGTTTTGGTCAGAAGGTAATGTCTTAACGCACTAGCGTGCCACTTAAATTATTTTTAGGTATGAACCAGTTATTGTTAGTGTGGAAGGGAAGGAACAGCCCTGATTACCATAAATCTTTTTCCATATACCATTTATTGACGAGTCAGTCGTTAGACATTTGAATTGGATATAACACTTATATAATTCCTATTATCATGTTTCATACTACGGGCATAGTCCCTAGTTTTATTATTGTAAAATTTCTATATCGTCATTTGATTTTGCCACTTGCCGTTGAGTTTATTAATTTCCAAATTAATTGTAATTTTCGTAAATTGGAGAATTATTCATATTTTGTTTGTTTGACAAATATATTTAGTAGAAATCGCAGTCTTAATACATCTAGAGTAATTATAAATTTATATTTTTTATCTGTTAAAAATAAACTAGCCGGAAGGTTAATATTATTACTATTCATGGTTTTGCTTAATGTCAGGGCTTTATTTAACATGAACACTTCTTATTCCTTTATGTTGTTAAATGGATAGGTCTTGACACCTGGGTTTGGTTAGGTAGAGTAGTGATCTTTAATGATCCCTGCTGATTAACTCGTGTATTTCCTTTTGTACGACACTCTCGCTGTGGTGGTATTCTGGGGAGTTCCTGGTTAGATAGGAAAATGATGCTACCACCACGGGGGAGGGTTGATAATACCCTCCAACATTAAAAAATTAAATCATACTTATGTGCTTGGCTCATTCCCTTTTGAGAGTAGCTTCTGAATATACTATGTACTTTCCAAATGATGAATATATGAATAGAGCCTATACCTTTATTTTTACGCCTTTATCTAAACTCTAGAATGGTTGGTTCCCGAACTTGTTGAATGGCGTACCAAGAAAACCATTTCCGTATTTTGGAGTGCCACCAAGATCATGTTGAATTTTTAATATTTAGGTAAATTTTAATGGCACCCACGAATATAATGATACAACACTATTTATAGATTAGCAATTTTTATTTGTTATTAGTTAACATTTCTACTCAATCAATACGGTTAATAGAGCACAGGTATCAAGGAAATATATTAATATATTATAATGTTAAAAAATATATATATAAAATAATATAATGTATATAATAATTTATATATATTATAATAATATAATATATAATAATGTATATATATTATAATAATATAATATATAATAATTTATATATATAATAATTTATATATATATTCTTGGTCGTAATATATTTATGGTATTTGATGAGACATTATATTCTTACAACTTGAATTTTCTTGTTTTTATTGGCTTCTCGTGGCGTACTATCTGGAATAAATGTACATATTACGGTTTGGGAGCCGATGCTCTCAATATTTGAACCGAATACTTAGCGCGTCCTCTTATTAAGCTAATTGTTTAATTATCGTTGGGAGACTAATATTTATCATATTTTGATTAATTTACAGTCTTGAGGTGGGACGTGAATGAATAATTTTTCAATTTGATTTTAGAAATCTAGAGAATCATTATAGTATAAAATTAGTCACATTTTTTAAAACAACAAAGCAATAGGCAATAGGCATAAAATAATTATGTTTTCATAAAAGGCAGATTTAAAACTGTTTCAATTTACTGGAAAAATAGAGCAGTTTTCAAACTAGTGTATATTAGAAACTAGAAATCCCACACGGCGTTGCCCGTGATTCTTCAAAAATTATTTTAAAATAGTTTAATTAGGAAGATTATTATAAATTTAAAAATCTGGCTTTGGGGTACATTCGAACCCCCTTCCATCCCCCTATGTTAAAAATGTCAGATATCTGCGTGCCATAGATTTGGATGGGCATTGCACACAAACAAACACACACGCAAACACTTCATTTTATTATTATATATAGGAACATATTATCTTATTCAATGTAGCCTTTAATCAAACACTTTGTGAGCCTAACACTTGAGGTAGAGGCGGCCGACCGGCCTCAGTTTTGTTTGTATTTCAGAATACAGAAAACCAATTGACCAAACGAGTGACCCATGCCAGTGTAGGGAAAGTAATTGAGTAGTGGTATTTCCTTTTCTCTAGCAGGTACTCAGTTCGAGAAGGAAGATAAGACCATAAAGGGAATTTAGTCTTCTATTCTGCTGCACCTTAAAGATGTGTAGGCACGGAGTTAGTACCTTGAGAGAAGGGTAGTGAATTCTGTTATAGTCATCGCCCTTCGGTGAAGGGAAGTCGTAGTTCGTCTGCCTGCACTTTTACCTGACATCTGCAAAGATTCCCCTTCTCAACCCTCTGAAATCAATGACGTCACAAATAAAAACTACACTAGCTTAAGCAATGGGATTCTAGTTTGATAAATACCGACTTTCAACCACCATTAGATGACTAGTGCACGTCTTGCATTCTCAGTACGATCACTGCCATGTATGGAATTTTTTTCAAACCAATTGATGTTTGAATTACATTTAAATGATTGCAAGGACATTTTTTTTTGCAAACAATAAATAGAATAATTACATATCTTCAATCAAAGGCAAACAGTACTTGCCTTGATTGCCCTGACGCGACGCCACTGAGGGTAAATACATTTTTAATACCTTTATTAATTCTATTAATGAGAGAAAATATCAATTTGTAAAATAAAGTAATACGACTTTATAAAAGTATTATAAAAGCTATTAGAGTGAATTGTATTGAACACTATACAAACCTACCCGCTTCGGTGGAGTAGTTGGCTAACGAGCTCGTCGTGTTGAGCTCGACTGCTGAGGACGGGGAGATCGAGGTTCGAATCTCGGTCGGGTGAACTGGGGGTGGTTTTTCCTAAATGGTTTTCCACTCTCCCTCCACGCAAATGTGGGTTCACTTCCTCTAATTCAACCTTCCCAATTCCTAATCTATTAGAGTAATTAGTACTTAAAGCATATAGCCCGAACGGGCAGTAAGACGCGGTGCTAAATATTATTATTATGATTACTATACAAACTTGAAAAAATATATAAAATATCACTTATTAATTCATGTAATGAAAAATGACAGTCGAAGACATATTATAAGAGCCTTTGTAACAATTTTTTTTAAGTTAAGTTAGTACATTGTATTCTAAATAATCAGGCTCATGAATCAAAGATAGTAAAGATAATTATAAATAGAATGTTTAAAAATATAGATTATTAATTTGATTTTATAAAAAACTTACACTGATAATGATGAATGTTTATTTAGTAATTAATTTGAAACATGTTAATTAGAATTAGTTATTAAAGAGTTTTACAAAATCAAAGGTGAAATTAATTAATGATAATAAAACATAGTAAAAATGGAATAGCTTTCAAATTGATGATTCTTTGTAAGAATTCCCTTTCTCCTCATGATTATACTGCGTGGACAGCCACCATTTGACTACTAATTTTGAGGTAGTTCTACATAACCCTCAGATCTTTAGTAAAAAAAGAAAAATTTTCCCAGATCACATTAAAATTAATAGAATGCCAATGGAGTATTATATATAAAAACTATTTTATATTAAAAAAATTATAAGCTACAAGTACATAATGTTGAATATTGTAACGTTGGGTGCGCGTGACCTGAGAGGGTCACGGGTGTAATAAAAAATATATATATAATATATAATAATAATAATAATAATAAAATAAAATAAAAGTTTTAAAAGAAAAAAATATATTTTCTTTATCTATATAATTCGTGTTTTTGTTGGGCGCCACCCCTGGTATCTAGGGGAAAAATAATAATCAAAAAGGAACAATACATTTACCTCGGCTATAAACTCAGTGGCACAACGACTCTCAACCTCGAGACCACTGGGTGAACTTAAAACTAAAAAAGAACATGAACAATTTAGATTTTAAAAAAATGGATTGTTGAAAAAAATGTAATTAGGGCTACAAATAAAAATAAATGTATAAAAAAACAATTGTTGGCACTTTATGAATTTATTGTGGTTTCCTTTTTGTCCACATCCAAATACTACCTATGGAATTCCGGTTAATTATAATTCTAATTTAATAAAGTTTAGCACAGTATTGTTGAGACCAAAAGAAGAGAAAAAAAATATATATACAATCAATAAAATTAATAATTAGACATAAAATAACATGTTAAATAATTCTTTGTGTTAGTCTGTTCTGCTGGAAATAAAAGAGTTCTGGTTTATTTAGGAAAAAGAAAAGAAATGATACAATAATCAAAAGTTGAAGAGTTGGTTTGACCTCACCCATACTGAAAACACCATCTTCATAAATTTTGTTTCACTTGAAATTCTTCCACAATTTAAATGAGCCTAAACATTGTAGCTCTTACACACTCTCTTAGCTTCCTTTATTTAATAACTTCACTTTAATCTTTCACTTTTTAACCACTATAAAAATAATTTAAATTGGGAGCCCACATCCATTTGGCTCCATCTTGGACCACCAAACCAGCAAGAACTCTCCCTACTATTCAAAACCTTCTAATCTTTTTTCAAATTTAAAAATGTTCTATTCCAAGTCCAAAGAGAAAACAAACTATGTATAAATAAAAATGAAAATGAATTGTTGGCTATATACTAGGGAGAGAATAAAAATGAAATGTAGGTTTAATATAAGTATTTAAATATAGCCAATTGAATAAGAATAATGTTTTTTAATAAAAAATTAAATGTCTATTTCCTTCTGTCAAAATTTAAAATCGCGCTCGTTTTTTCTTCCTTCCAAAACACGAGGTTCACTACTTACTCGTTTGATAGCACTGCGCATGCGTTAAAACAAAGATGGCCTACCTTCAAAATAAACACAGTCAATCACACTTCTTAAATGGATAATTAATATGCTTAATAAAAGGTAAGTGTTCTTCCTTAAATCAAAATTCCTTATTTAAATTATTTAAAACAATGTTTTACGTTGTTCCTTCCGTCCTTTTACTTAATTTAATATATGTAAACATTGTCATTAGTCAGGCTGGCAACATGCCGGCGAGCTTCGAATATTTCACGGGAAATAAAATAGGAAATTGTTCACAAAAATAGAAAAAATAAGGAAATATAAGGTAGGGTGGCAAATAACATCATACGGGACTGGTCACACGTCACCATGCGAACCACGAGTTCTTTTGATGATATTGGGGTATGTTGCAGGTTAAATATGAAATAGAATATTCGCAAATCAGCCAAGGTTTCATTATTAAAAACACAACTCAAAAACATTCACAGAATTAAATTTACAGCTAAACAATTCAACAAATTAGGTAGTCAAAGTAATTATGTAAATTAATAAATCAATAGGAACATAATAAATAAAATAACGCTGAATTAATGATAACTAAGCAGTTCACTGAGCTAAGTAATACTAGTAATTGTCTTTAAATTAATAAACAAATGAAAACACATAAAATAGAATTACATAAAATCAAGTTAACATCTTGTTAACAATAACACTAAATTATTAGTTAAATAGCTAAATATAAGTTTCTTAAAACGTTCGTTCACAATACAATTCTTTTTCAATGTTAAATACACTCACGACACCTTGCCACAGGTCTCAGCGCTGTAAACACTACACCGGCACGCGTCACACGAACACGAGACTCGCTGGTCCACTCCCGTACTCACTGGTTGAGGACCAAAAATGTGAAAACCTCTGGCTATCTCTGAGCGTGTATATATAGGGGTGGTGCCAGACAAGAGCCTGGAATCTTCCACATCTAGAATTAAAAGGCCAGAATAAAAAGTATCCAGGCCACTCCAGACGTGTCTCCGTTATCCGCTCTGGCCCCTCTAATATCGAAATCAAGTGAAAAGACCGCTGCCCACCTTCTAGACAAGGAGGGAAATAGAAAGAACAAGGAGCGCAGTCAGGGTAAACCATGATAGCGCGCCGGTCCCGCTGTTAAACACTAATAACATAATAATATTTAGCACCGCGTCTTACTACTCGTTTGGGCTATACGCTTTAAGTACTAATTACTATAATGGATTAAGAATTAGGGAAGTTTAATTAGAGGAAGTGAACCCGCATTTGCGTGGAGGGAGAATGGAAAACAATTTAGGAAAAACCACCCCCAGTTCACCCGACCGAGATATCGAACCTCGATCTCCACGTCCTCAGCGGTCGAGATCAACACGACAAGCGCGTTAGCCAACTACGCCACCGAGGCTGGTTTAAACACTAATCTTGTTACATTATTAAGAAACTATTAATAAAGAGAAAGGTGTCGTTTTCCACTAAATTATTTTGAAATGAATGATTTTAAGAGATAAATTATATGGTATGGATTGGAAAGGCGTGGCAGAATAACTGCTATATACTTCTGAGCCATAGTTAATGTAAAACAATAGATATCAAATCTCATTCAAAAGATCTGTAAAACAGATGGAAGGACCCCATAATAGGTATTGTCTACATAATAGGTATTATCCATGTTAGATTTTTATGACCAAACTATCACATAATGATGAAAACGTTAATATCAGTCATTGAGCATGTGTAATTGTTTGTATATTATTTTCTTGACTTTTACTTTTTAGGGAGCTCCTCTTATCCCCTCTCAACCCCCTCCCCCCCTATTTCCCAGCATCTGATCTTTAAATTACAAACTTTCCAACTTTTACGGTATGTGGTGAATTTAAATTTTCTCCCGTGCCAAGTAATATCTTCAATTATTTTTGAAATATGTAAAGCTACTACCACCACATCCTCCCTCTTTTTTTTCTGTTCCCACATTACCAATCTAAAATTTTAGGACTTATTTGGCTATCTTGTGGGGTATATTTTACGTGCCTGCCAAGTTTCAATTTTGAGCATACCGCAAATAGGATTTTGTCTATTATTTGTATACATTTTAAGATATTTCATTTCACAGGTTCTATTTAGAAATTCCATATATTCGTTATTGAGATATCATTTGGATATCCGTGAAGGTCTGTTTACCTAAATGCATAATCAAATTTTTCTAGCTCTCTAACCCTCTCCTCTCATAAAAATTGTTTTTTATATTAGCTTTGAAAATTTTAAAGGAATCCACCCTCCCTCTTGTCTGCTTTTTCATTTAAAATTTAAGAATTTCTATACCTTTATACTGTTTTAGGTTGTCCTTACTTATATCACACGACAAATGTCAATCGTCTACCGGGACAAGTAGATTTTTTCAATTAGTTTTGGGAAATTAAACCATCGCCAACCACCACCCCTCCCCCTCCTAACCCACCCCCTACCCCAAGTTTCTCTAACTCCCATTTATACATTTCAAATTTTAAGACTTATTTGTGGTTGTATTCTAGTACACCAACAAGTTTTTATATAACTACCCTTTCCCCACCCTCTCCCTCATTGTCTGGAGTTCCTATATTCATACTTTTATAGTTATTTGGAGTACCACACTGAGATGTAGTTTTTTTTCTATTAGTTTTGTAAGGTTTGAAGTTCCACCAAACCTCAAATCCCTTTTCCCAATCCACACTGAGAAATTTTAGATTTTTAGATTCAATTGGCTCTCTGAAGTTTTCTTTGTACCTATTGTAATGAAATATATTTTCATATCAAAATAATTTTAATCAAAAATCCCACCCTTAGCATATTTCAAATCAATGAATAAGTTCAGAACATATGAGCCTTTCTACCATGCTTCTAGAAAGAATTGAATCAAGATCATCCTTTAGACTTGTGCTATCTATAATCAAATGAAAAAAACTGACAGTGCTTATTTTACTAAGATACGCGAAGGTTTTGATATTAAACTATAGGGTAAATAATTTTAGGCCAAATGACTTTAGCCCAACTCACGTTCAGGCCAAATGACTTTTAGGCTAAATGATTTTTGGGACTCCTATCGAAATTAACAACTTTGATTTAAAAAAATTCAAAATACACTTTAGGCCCAATGACTTTAGGCCCACTGACTTAGGCCAAATGACTTTAAGGAAAGGTAATTTTAGGCCGATGACCTTAGGCTTAATGACTTTAAAGCCAACTGATTTTTAGGCCAACTGACTTTTAGGCCAACTCACTTTAGACCTACTGCCGCGTCTCCTGCATGAGTAACACAAATTCTTTAAAACACATGCAAAATGTTCAAGACTTATTTAAAAAAACTGAATTTATTACAAAATATAGAATTAGAGTTAAATAGTCAATTAGTTATTAAAAAGTCATAGCTAATTATGTAAAATAATTATTGGATTGGATATACTATAAATACTCAAACACTAAATATACTAAATAAACGCATACATAGATAAATAAAATTTTCCTCTAACACAGTGTCTTACTGCCCATTCTTATTATATTCATATGCAAAATTTACGATAAAGTGCTCGGGATGAGGAAGGATGAATTTATTGGAAGTGTACCAACATTGGCGTGGAGGGTTAGTGGATAACCATTTAGGAAAACCAGCCTTAGTACACCCGATTGGGATTCGAATCTAAATCTTGTATGATCGGCAGCACAATATATTGTGAGAACGACTCCTTAGACAAACTAGGTCAAACACGTGGGCTGCGGGCAACATGCTTTCTCACTGACCCTTGAAAATAAGAAAAAAGAGAAATTATAAAATCAATTTTTGCATTGGTAATTTTAGACTGATAACTTTCCACAGTCGTTGCATTTTGGCACATCATTCAAAGGAGTTTACAGTTTGAATAAACTTTTGAGAAGTCCTACCTATGTAATGTAATTGTAATTAAAATTCTGTGTCCCTTTATGGTGATGTCCTTATTTCCCTCTACAAACAAAGCAGTATTCCCAAATTGTCAAAGAGCGGTTCTGTATCAAACGTGTGTGTTTTATTTGACTTTAGCTGAACAGGTATAAGATAAACCACGTAAAGACGAGTATAACGTGTAATGTAACCAATGGTGTAGTGTAACGTGTAATGTATGCAGCGGTGTAGTGTAATGTATAATGTTGTAATTATATTGGTTTGGATTATTATAAATTATATAAAAAGTCATGGATGAAGTAATATATGTAGAGTATCCTTTTATGATTTCACTTCCAAGAAATAATGGGAAAAGGATATCCCCACTAAAATATATTTCTTATACAATATTTCCTGTTAAAATAATAACTGCGCTATTTCCTGTTAAAAGAAACAACTACGCAGTATTTGTCAAAGACGTCAATTCCCAATACCAATAAGAAGCTATCCTTCACAATACCGGTCGCCAGGACTCTTTCTATTAGTTAGTTTTCATACTGTTGATGAGGGGAGAAAAAGGCAAAGGGTATGTCATATATAAGCCGTTGTGCGTATGTTTAGGGCATCCCACCCACGCACAACGCAGTCAGAGCCACACACTGGCAGTCACAGTAAAACACAGTATAAAATAACTTACATTAATATCACAAGTGTAAATTGATATAAAGCATTTAATTGGAGTATGTATTAGTAATTAACAGATGTCATTTAAATAAACTATGTGTGAATAAACAGACATCAACAGTTCTCTTTCTTACATTTATTAATTATACCGTTCTAATTAGTGCTCGACCACGGAGCTATAGACAGCTGGTTAAACGGTATCTTCTCCGTACAGTGATGATAAGCGCTAGACCACGGAGCTATATACAACTTAAACATCACCACAGCATTATTATATCAGGGAATCGATACGTAGTGTTTCAATCAACTCCCAAAGCAGTCCGAATAATTCAATAGTGTTTACAATTGACGCCCAAAGCGAGGCGATTGATTCCATAGTGTTACAATGTAAGCAACGGTGTAGTGTAAAGTTTAATGCAAGCCACGGTGTAATGTAACATGTAATATAAGCAGTGGTGTAGTGTAACTTGTAATGTAAGCAGCGGTGTAGTGTAACGTGTAATGTAAGCAGCGGTGTAGTGTAACGTGTAATGTAAGCAATGGTGTAGTGTAACGTGTAATGTAAGCAACGGTGTAGTGTAACGTGTAATGTAAGCAACGTTGTAGTGTAATGTGTAATGTAAGCAACGGTGTAGTGTAAAGTGTAATGTAAGCAACGGTGTAGTGTAATATGTAATGCAAGCAACGGTGTAGTGTAACGTGTTATTTAAGCAACGGTGTAGTGTAATGTGTAATGTAAGCAACGGTGTAGTGTAACGTGTAATGTAAGCAATGGTTTAGTGTAATGTAAGCAACTGTATAGTGTAACGTGTAATGTAAGCAACGGTGTAGTGTAACGTGTAATTTAAGCAACGGTGTAGTGTAATCTGTAATGTAAGCAACGGTGTAGTGTAATGTGTAATGTAAGCAACGGTGTAGTGTAATTTGTAATACAAGCAGTGGTGTTGTTAAACCTGTAATGTAAGCAGAAGTATAGTGTAACGTGTAATATAAGCAATGGCGTAGTGTAACGTGTAATCTAAGAATAAGTTTAGTGTAACGTGTAATGTAAGCAAAAGTGTTATGTAACGTGTAATGTAAGCAAATATGTAGTGTAATGTGTAATATAAGCAACGGGGTAGTGTAACGTGTAATGTAAGAAACAGTGTAGTGTAACGTGTAATATAAGCAACGCTGTTGTGAAACGTGTAGTGTAAGCATAAGTGTAGTGTAACGTGTAATGTAAGCAACGGTTTAGTGTAATGTGTAATGTAAGCAACGGTGTTGTGTAACGTGTAATGTAAGCAACGGTGTAGTGTAACGTGTTATTTAAGCAACGGTGTAGTGTAATGTGTAATGTAAGCAACGGCATAGTGTAATGTGTAATGTAAGCAACGGTTTAGTGTAATGTAAGCAACGGTTTTGTGAAACCTGTAATATAAGCAGAAGTGTAGTGTAACGTGTAATGTAAGCAACAGTGTAGTGTAACGTGTAATATAAGCAACGGTGTAGTGTAACGTGTAGTGTAAGAATAAGTGTAGTGTAACGTGTAATGTAAGCAACAGTGTTGTGTAACGTGTAATGTAAGCAAAGGTGTAGTGTAATGTGTAATGTAAGCAACGGGGTAGTGTAACGTGTAATGTAAGCAACAGTGTAGTGTAACGTGTGATATAAGCAACGCTGTTGTGAAAAGTGTAGTGTAAGCTTAAGCTTAAGTGTAACGTGTAATGTAAGCAACAGTGTTAAGTAACGTGTAATTCAAACAACGGTTTAGTGTAATGTGTAATGTAAGCAACGGTGTTGTGTAACGTGTAATGTAAGCAACGGTGTAGTGTAACGTGTAATGTAAGCAACGGTGTAGTGTAACGTGTTATTTAAGCAACGGTGTAGTGTAATGTGTAATGTAAGCAACGGTGTAGTGTAACGTGTAATGTAAGCAATGGTTTAGTGTAATGTAAGCAACTGTATAGTGTAACGTGTAATGTAAGTAACGGTGTAGTGTAACGTGTAATTTAAGCAACGGTGTAGTGTAATGTGTAATGTAAGCAACGGTGTAGTGTAATTTGTAATGCAAGCAGTGGTGTTGTTAAACGAGTAATGTAAGCAGAAGTGTAGTGTAACGTGTAATGTAAGCAACAGTGTAGTGTAACGTGTAATATAAGCAATGGTGTAGTGTAACGTGTAATCTAAGAATAAGTGTAGTGTAACGTGTAATGTAAGCAAAAGTGTTGTGTAACGTGTAATGTAATTAAAGATGTAGTGTAATGTGTACTATAAGCAACGGGGTAGTGTAACGTGTAATGTAAGAAACAGTGTAGAGTAACGTGTAATATAAGCAACGCTGTTGTGAAACGTGTAGTGTAAGCATAAGTGTAGTGTAACGTGTAATGTAAGCAACAGTGTTGTGTAACGTGTAATGTAAGCAACGGTTTAGTGTAATGTGTAATGTAAACAACAGTGTTGTGTAACGTGTAATGTAAGCAACGGTGTATTGTAACGTGTAATTTAAGCAACGGTGTAGTGTAATGTGTAATGTAAGCAACGGTGTAGTGTAATTTGTAATGCAAGCAGTGGTGTAGTGTAACTTGTAATGTAAGCAGCGGTGTAGTGTAACGTGTAATGTAAGCAGCGGTGTTGTGTAATATGTAATGTAAGCAACGGTGTAGTGTAACGTGTAATGCAAGCAATGGTTTAGTGTAATGTGTAATGTAAGTACTGGGGAGCTATGAAACCCAGTCAGAGCTGTCATGTAGTCATCAGTGTTGCAGGCATCTGATTGCTTAGAGTTGTACTTACCAACAATATTTTGAATGGATACAATACGCACTTTTCCTTCCTTATTATTATTATTATTATTATTATTTAGCATCGCATTTTACTACCTGTTCGGGTTATACGCTTTAAATACTAATTTCGCTAATGGTACTTGATTATTTTCACATAAATTTGGTGTTTAATTTGTTTAATGAATCCATGCAGAATGATTAGGATATTGGTGGCATCAGCATAAACATCTGTAGGGTTGGGAGTTTTCCAACATGTGCTGCATGTAAAGAAGTCTATCCTTTGGTCAGTCTCATAGTGGTTACAGGCTAGTTCAGTAAACTTTGTAGCTTCAACAGATGTTAATTTCCAGTAATTGTCTTCATTAGCAATGAAAATAACTCTATAAATATCTGTGTGCATATATGTTTTCTCACTTCGAAAAATGGATAGTTTGAATCTTTTAAACCTATATCTATATGTACTTTCTTATTTCTAATTTCTTTATTAATATACTAGCTTACGTTAAACTTGTATATTATTTCTGTACTGTACCTATAACATATAATGTTAAAAAGTGTTGGGTGCAACTTCTAGGGGAATTATATTCTCTTTAACAGGTCACTTACGACCTGCAGTCCTCTTCTAATTAAAATCCTCTCTAAATCAACTTTTTTCCTCAAACACTCTGCAAAGATATTTTTAGTTCTGTACTTTTTTCAGCTCTACTCCATCCTACCTCATAGCTTTATTAGTCCTTATCCTCTACCTTGTAATTACCATCACTTCACACTTATCCATGTTAGATTTCATTCGAATATATTTTACTTCCTCATTCCATTTTTATATTTGTTCCTTTACTTCCTTTTTCTTCTCCCTTTATACCATCAATTCATCAGAAAAAAAAATCATGGTTTTCATTTCTTTCCTCCCTGAATTTTCCTAACTGATTTAGTGCTAGAGTGATAACTTAAAATGAATGATTCTAACTATCTCTAAGACTAAATCCATATCCAAGCCCTAGATCATTGCTTACGAACCTATTCCATATGTGCTCAAAGTGCAATGTGAAAAAATTATATTTGATCATTGTATATAATTATGTACTAATAATGTAATATATTGGACAACTACCATCACTAAGCAACTAAAAATAAAGTGGGCATAAGCTTAGTTATGAATTTAATCAAAAATTATCATACCAAACCCAAATAATAAAAAGTTTATAATTATTCTACTTTACTAACTATCATTTCTATGCGTGGACGAATGTCGGCAAGCGCAAATATGAAACCTGTTTCTTAACTCAATTAGTTAATATTGTGTTCATTTTTCACGTGTTTTATTGTCAAATATACATAGCCCTTCAGATGACTTAACGTACTCTCAGGGGTACATATAACACAGACTGTACACTATAGTTGTATCCAGACTTGTTTCTCTTTGCTACGAAACAGGAAATAAAATATAATGCTCCTAAATGTTCGTAAAAATGTTCAACTTGTTTTAATAAATTATTTATGTGTAAGACCAAACCATTGTGCTATACGCGCTTGCATACAATACACATTGTAATTGAATACATACATGACTCAACTTATTACACTAACCGGATATGACTTGTGATTATGTGTCGGTCGTCTGACAAAATAAAGTGTTGTCGAAGCTAAACGTGAATTCATCAAATTTCCTTATATTTAAATTGAGACAGTTAATGAAATGGTTGAGAAATGTAAGAGTAGAGTCTCTGAAATAATGAGTGAAACAGGACTATCCCAAGAAAATGAGTCTATTGCAACCGGCAATAGAACCTTACGCAAAGGTACAGATATTCAGGAATTCTACAGGAACTGCAATTTGTTCGTCACTGGAGGAACTGGTTTTATAGGGAAGGTCCTCATTGAGAAACTATTAAGGAGCTGTCCCGTTATTAATAAAATATACGTGGTTATAAGACCAAAAAGGTCAAAATCGCCTGAAGAGAGAAAAGAGGAACTTATAAAATGTTCGGTGAGTATATATATAATATATAATAACGAGAAAATAATATTATTTGAGCCATACTGTAGGAAGCCCAGAATCTAGTATAGTTTTCCGGCTACGGAGGGCTAAGGTTAGAGACCTGGAGTGTAAACTGAGCGTGTTTTCTAAAGTGTTTCCAAATATACATAAAAAACAATTCAGGTGCATTTCCCCTAAATAAGCTCTTACTCTACACACCTATTCAACGTAAAAAATATATAGCTCAGATAGGTATCAAGAAGGATTCACAACAAGTTATCGAGAGAGAGAGACATATGGGATTGCTTTGATATTTAATGGATTTACTGTCAAAATTGCTTTTAAAAGTAGAGATTTATAGTGGAATGTCGTTAGGACAGTTTTCATTTTCTAGTATTTATGATAAATAGTAATCTTGGATTAAAAAAAAAGAGTTTAAGCTACAGGTCTATGAAAAAGGGTATCGTAAATATAACTTACTTTATGGCTTTAATAATTTGAAAGCTCATTGCCACACTTACAAAATGAGTACGTCAACTAGAACAATATTTAACTAGTTCCCTTCAGTCCACATCATTACACCCTATCTCTTTCAGGTTAATTCTAATGTTATCCTCCATCTGAGTCTAGGTCTTCCCCATGGTCTCGTCCCATTGTATATATCAGTCAGTATCTTGAAAAAGGATCCAGATTCTCCCGTTCGTTCTGCATGTCATTCCCACATTAATTTATACTAATTATAGGCTACTAACAATATCTCATGATTAGTGAAAGATATGTAACTCTTATTATGCAACTTTAGTTTATAACTCGATGAAATAGTAAGATGAGGTTCTATAAAATGATCTCGCATCTTCCACTTTCTGCTAGTTTCATCCTTTTTTTTTTTGACCAAATGTCTCCCTAAGCACCTTTGGTTTCAAAACCATGACATTTTATTTCGTCATGTTAGGTAAGAGACCACGTTTCACACTCAGAGGAAACAAAGGTAAAATAATTGTTTTATTTATTTTGAATTATAATTTCCTTGAAAGAAAGTGAAATGTCAACAATTTATTGATGATTAAAATTGTTCCTAAATATTTAAAACCATTAATTCTGTAAAATGATATATTGTACCGAATAATCTTTAAGCTATCATCTTAAATCTCTGTTCTTTTTGTGATAATATATTTAGTATTTTCAGCGTTTATTTTTAAAACTATTTTCTTATCAGCATTTTATAAAAATTATGCATTTTGTTAAGATAATTTATAATAGTGTACCCCTTTCTCTTGTTACCACTGGGTACATTTCCCCGATACCCCAAATTACCAATGCGTCACTGGTAAACACGCCCTAATT
>CABFVX010006711.1:0-16074 GCA_902151425.1 Timema shepardi
CCCCATTTATGTTCTTTGGTTTTCCTCCCCTTGTGATCCCCTCAATCCGTGTTCTGTGCTATAATCATATAAAAGAGTGGTCGTGTGATTAGAGAAGCACTCTTGGACTAGCTTCGATAATCGCTAGGGGAAGCCAAGGCTTCGGAGATTAATAACAATGTAAGCAAAATTCTTTTTCGGCATGTAATATTTTTCGTTTCAAATTTCTTTTTTGGCTTAATGAACTTGAGTTATTAGACTGACTAGGGAGTAGTGCTATTAATGTTATTATCTCCAATATTTACATATGAACTTAATTTATTGGGCACCACCAGCGCTAGTGTAGAGGTCATTAATAACTGCCATAATAACTTTGTTTATTGATGATAATATTTTTGAGCATTGGCAACTCAAGTGTGGATTGCTCAACTTTGTAATCAATATAAGAAATTTGATAGTTTTATGTCTTGGGTAAATCGACGTAAGACATATTTTTACTTTTTGTTGGGATGGAGAGATGTAAAGATAATAATATAAATAAGTTTGATTTTTATGTAAATGATCTGAGTATTTCGCGGAGATCTAATTCATGAGCTTTATATTGTTCTTTCCTGGCTAACAAGTGCGCTTCTAACTTGTGTTTTTGTTAACGTAAATTAGTGATGGTGATCGCTAAAATATTTAATGCGCTCTTCTAATGAAACCATGCTATTGTAGATCACAAAATTTTTTATACATTATTTCTCCCCTTTTTGGAAGCTTTCGTATTAATTGTTGTTCATATATTTTTTGAATATCTAATAAACAACCCATTTGGTGAATCTTTTCAACTTACTCTATTTTTCCTCTACTTATTTATCCTTAGGTATAACACTATCCCGCTTCTAATATTTTTGTCTGGTAATTGGATTAGGGGGATGTTTATATATTGTTGGGGTTGGCCGTGGGGACGGGTTCCACAATTGTTCCAAATTGCGTGTTCTGGGCATTGGTTTCTTGCCCAGGTTTTTCTATATTCTTTACTCACTAAGCACACTTTCTTTTTGTTGACTAATTTAGTTTTTTTGTGTTTTTTGAACCCTATTAGTTAGGTTTTAGGGTTAGGAATAGGGTTCAGTCTGCGATGGTGTGTATATATTCTGTCTGATAAATCATTTGATAATGAAGCACTGATTGAATCCATGTTTTGCAGCAACTGGTTTGGTTTTTACTTTGTGCCATGAGCCTTTAATGTATTTATCTGGTCTAAGGACAAGGAACACTAAACACTACATAGTTAATTAACATTCTGCCCGTGACAATGAAAGTTTGAAGAATATTTGTTTGTGTATGTGTCCGTACCATCTCATCCTAGCTTCCTCCACCGTCTCATCGTAGCTTCCTCCACCGTCTCATCGTATCTTCCTCCACCGTCTCACCCTAGCTTCCTCCACCGTCTCACCGTAGCTTCCTCCACCGTCTCATCCTAAGCTTCCTCCACCGTCTCATCCTAGCTTCCTCCACCGTCTCATCCTAGCTTCCTCCACCGTCTCATCGTAGCTTCCTCCACCGTCTCATCCTAGCTTCCTCCACCGTCTCATCCTAGCTTCCTCCACCGTCTCATAGCTTCCTCCACCATTTCACCCTAGCTTCCACCACCATTTCACCCTAGCTTCCTCCACCGTCTCATACTAGCTTCCTCCACCGTCTCATCCTAGCTTCCTCCACCGTCTCACCCTAGCTTCCTCCATTATCTCATCCTAGCTTCCTCCACTATCTCATCCTAGCTTCCTCCACTATCTCATCCTAGCTTCCGGTATGTGTTTATTGTTAGCAGTATAATTTGGTTCATTTTGTAATTTCACCTTCATTTATAGTTTAATTAAAATAAAATACAAATACAACCTAATAAAAACTACCTGTAATGGGTAACGTTGCAAGAACCCTCAAGAATAATGGTCTGGCGTACGGAGGAAGTTGTTTTCGCAGACCATCAGCTAATGAGGAAATGTTCAACACGCCTTCTTCATCCACGATTGCAGCCATACCGGCCTTTCCCTCCATGTTGGGGATCTGAAACAATTGATACAACTTTTACCACAGGATTTTCTCACAAATATAATCTTATAAGTAGGATTTCCTCAAATTTTCATGAAAACATGCCTAATATTCTTCCAATAATTAATCACACACAAGCACATTTTTTTAAATATAAAAAGATTTAATGGCAACTCAAGGAAGACATTTCAGTACCAATTAACAAATATTTCATTATCTTATATAATAGAGGAAATGTGAATAATAACCAACTAAACTAATGCAAACTAAAATATAAAAAGGTAAATGAGAGCAAACACTTAATAAAATGTAAAAATAATCATGATTTCGGGGTCAAAAACCAATCTTCCATTCAAAATAAAACCTGTGTTGAAAAACTGGTTTATAAAAATGAGTGAACAATAAAATGTATTAACCCTTTGAACACCAAGATAAATGACAAAAAATGTGCTAAACGAGCCAAACTATTTTGCTGAAAAATACAGGATTTTGTTTAAATTTTAATAAAAAATCACTAGTAGAGATATTAAAAAATATATTTTTTTACTGTTTTATTCAACATTAATTTTTAAGCATTGACATTTTAAGATAGCTTGAAATAGAATAAATCACTGAAAAGAACATAAAACACTGATTATATAAAAAATTTACAAAATAAAAACTAACTTTAGACTACACTAAAATAGGGTTATACATAGCAGTTGTTTCAGTGACAATAAACTTTAGCAGGTTATAGTAAAATAAAGTACAAAATAAATAATTGGCTTAGAATCAGAAGGGGAGGGAGAGGGGACTTCAAACCTGGTACTTCTACATAAATATGAAGAGGATGGGGCGTATTATCCTGATCTTCAAGATTTATTTAATCGCTATAGGAATCACCAGTATTCACACTCTTGTTATCAATGTCAGCTGCCACTTCTACGTGTTCCGATCTTTCACTTTAACTAGAATATAATTTCTGTTTAGTTTCATTATTTACAGATTCATAATCATTGGCAAATTGATCACTCTCTCTTGAGCTATCATTAAATATTGCAAGTATTTCTGTGTCTTGAATCACAGCTTTCCTCTTAGTAGCCATGTTTACAAACAAGGACAAAGATAAAACTCTTAAGGTTAGAAAATAATTTTCATGATCGATCATTATTATTATTATTATTATTATTATTAGCACCGCGTCTTACTACCCGTTCGAGTTATACGCACTTACGCTAATTTGTAATGGTAGGGTGATTGTGAGATGAAATGGAGGACCTACAGTTTAACGTGGAATCCGAACCACGGTGGAGACCTAACATTCCCCACATTCACAAGATATCTTGTCAGAGGTGAAGGAAGGGTTTGGTAATCAGATAAATATTTGCCGGGACCGAGGATTGAACCCCGGCCGCCAGCATAGAAGTCTGACACCTTACCCCTAGACCGCCAGGTCACCGACATGTGACAATAATATCAAACAAATATTATGAATGCTATAGCTTTTTTTAACATTATACTGTTTCATAAATATAACACTGAAATATTGCTTGTAGAATGATATTTGTTATAATTTCCACGCACTATGTATTCTGCTGAATAAAGCTAAAATTATAATTTTATAATCATGTGCAATTTAACAATTGTATTCGGTACAGTTAAACAATGATATGTGTGTTCTTAAATAACATGTAATATGCCAATGTTCGACTCGTACTGCTGACGTGCTGAGTCATCACCCCAACCATCTAGTATAGTAACTGTGGTCTAGGTGATATTTATGGAAACAGGGAGAGGAAAGAGAGATGTTAAAACATATAAAACGAGCAAATACAATTGTGACTATTATACTGAAAATAAGAATACAGTCCAAACTTTACGTTGTAGAATTGGTACTTGTGTTGTTTCAATCCCTATTTCCTGTACCTTCTTCCATACGAGACTACAATCATTGTTGTTATTTGGTGTGGTAGCTCGACTCGGAAACAAACCCATGCTCCCGGTCTTAATATACCTACGAGATATTCACATTAGAAAACATTTACCTCTACACCATACACGACTGCGTCTTTCAATCCAAGAATGTTACTTATGACGGCTTCCACTTCTGATGTTGCTACGTTTTCCCCTCGCCACCTAAACAGGAGAGAATACAACATTACTAAACACAGCTGAAATATACAGTCTTGTATTTATATAATGTACATATAGAGTTAAGCACAATGATTTGAACAATGAAAGATTTAATAAAACGGTAAGAGGCCAGTTTACCTTGTGAGGGTTCCCTGTTCTTGGTAATCATAATGAACCGTTTCCAGCCTGTGGCAGGGTCAGTTTAGTAAAACAACTCCATCTTCCTTTATCCTGCCAGCATTTTTCCTCCTTTATTTGCCTTCATTATTCTATTTTCACTTGCAAACGTTCAGTTATCTAATCCTCCCACCTATTCCTCGGTATCTCTAGCAGTCTTTTCCCTCCAAACTTTATCTCATCATTCTCTTTGTCATCCTCTCTCTCTCTCTCCATTCTCATAACAAGACCATACCATCTCAGTCTTCCTTCCTCTACTATCTCGTGTCTTTCCCATGTCCTCCACTCTCCTGGTCTCTGTTACATTCCCATGTCCTCCACTCTCCTGGTCTCTGTTACATTCCCATGTCCTCCACTCTCCCAGTCTCTCTTACATTCACTGTCCATGTTTCTGCTGCATATGGGACAATGGGTACAAAGTAAGCACTATAAAGCACTTCCTTACACTTCAGAGGTACTTTAACCCTCCATTAGCAGGTCTTGTACCATCCAGTTTAACTCCTCTATGTCTTATCCTCTTCCTTGTCATTTCCATCACTTCCTCATTCCATTCCTGTACTTCCTCTTCCTTCTCCGCCCATACCATCACTTCCTCATTCCATTCTTGTAGTTGTTCCTGTACTTCCTCTTCCTTCTCCGCCCATACCATCACTTCCTCATTCCATTCTTGTAGTTGTTCCTGTACTTCCTCTTCCTTCTCCCCCCATACCATCACTTCTAATCTTCACTCCACTCCTGTTAACCTCACACATACTTGTTACTCTCATAATAACTTCGGTTTCTATCACTATTACTTGCTCCAACATCCTCAAAGTAGTTTTATCAGGTGGAGATGGCATGTTATGTACTTTATGGAATGATTGTGCACACATGGTTTGTTCTGGTTCATTTCTAACACCAACAAGGCCTCACAAAGCTAAGTTCCAATCCTTTCAATCTGAATGACTAACACTGATCAACCAAGATCTTGTCCCAAGGCACCTCAAGTGTGAGCTTTGTGTTGTTTTTTCAGCCGATTTCAAAACTGGGCTCAGAAATTTTCTATCGCCCATAGTTTTAAAGTTACACCCTCTTTAAGAGTCGGCAGGGGATAAATTGTATGTATTGAAACTACAGGTTAATCTAAAGGAAAGAATATTTCAAAAACTATATTACCAATTCACAAGCAGTTTTATATTTCTCTTCTTCTATATTCATAGAAATTAACAATATTGAGAAAAAAATTAAAATAATTATTTGCTAGCCATCAATTAAAATTCAAACAAGTTTTATGCTAAATGTTGAAATAAACAAACACAATCCAAACAATTGATATAAAAAAGTTATTTTTAAAAAGACTTAATGAGATTTTAAAAATAACTTATTTTTTTACCTTTTCTACAAAAAAAATCTTTCCAGGCCCAACATAAAAAAAATCACTGTAGTCGGCTATTTGGTTACACATAGTTCAGCGGTTTTCTTCCAGGGAAACACTAACATAGTAATTCTCCCGGTCTCTATTTGAGCGACCACAGGTGCAGAAACTTTGGTAATGATTGGAAGAGGGAGAAGGAAATGCCGCGGTCAACTAATATTTCTATTTACAATGATAGCCTCTTACTTACAACTCTGAGTATAAATACCCGCCTCGGTAACCGCACAATCTATGCTAGTCTTGTGTTAGGCTGGACTGCATATCTCGGTCAGGTGCACTGTGGGTGGTTTTTAATAAATAACAAAAGATTACCTTTTTTATTGGAAAATGCTCTTCTTGTTGATATCAAGTAAATCATTATTTTAATCCTGTTATAAATACAGTCAACTTTCGATATTTCAGGACTTGCGGCAGTGGAACCTAAAATTATAAGACCTAAAGTCACAACACCTAAACTAAATTTTTTAACTTCATAACACCAAACTTTTATAAGACCTAACTTTATAAGACCTAACTTTATAACACCTAACTTTATAACACCTAACTTTATAACACCTAACTTTATAACACCTAACTTTATAACACCTAACTTTATAACACCTAATTTTATAGCTCCTAACTTCATAAGACCTAATTTTATAGCTCCTAACTTCACTAGACCTAAAATTCATTTTTTATAGATTACTTTAAAATATCCTCAACTGTTCAAACATGCAGTGGACCTAAAGGCACAAGACCTAAACTTTATAATACCTAACTTCACTGGACCTAATTTTATAAGACCCAACCTCACAAGACCTAACTTTATATGGCATGCCGGCATAAATCCTAAGATAACATCATTTTTAACACAGTGATAGGAACATAGACAAAGGCGTCAGTCTAGTCTTGTCTAGATTTCTGAGCAATTGGAGGTCAGAGCTCAAATCCTGCTGGGGGTATCGCGCTCATCAAGTAAGAACAGGTGCCTCCCATTTATCTTTGATTTGCTAACCGTCTTGGATTACGATGGTTGTTTCAATGTTTATGAATGATTCAAGTTGAATATCGAGATATAAAACATATCTTTTGAGATACAGTGATTTAATAAACATGACCACCACATTTGGAATGTAGAATAATGTCAAGCTCAACTAAACTAGTTGGCCGTTGACAAGAAAGTTGGGATCAGAATTTCGGCCGAGTGTACCAAGGAATTTTTACTAGATAATTCATCACTCACATTTCAAGCAAATGTGGGAACATTTCCACTAAACTATTCTTTTCTCAATCATTTTAAAATAGTGAAATGAAATGGGGATAGTTCTAAGGAGAAGAAAGATGAAAGTTTCTGACGGGCAGGATTGCCTCAATGTTAATAATCTCGAGTGACGCGCTCGGATTTTATTTAGGAAGTTTCATCTATTATTATTATTATTATTATTAGCACCGCGTCTTACTAACCGTTCGGGTTATACACACTTACGCTAATGTGTAATGGTAGGGTGATTGTGAGATGAAATGGAGGACCTACAGCTTAACGTGGGATCCGAACCACGGTGGAGACCTGGCATCCCCCACATTCACAAGATGTCTTGTCAGAGGTGAAGGAAGGGTTTTGTAATCAGATAAATCTGTGCTGGGACCGAGGATTGAACCCCGGCCGCCAGCACAGAAGTCTGACACCTTACCCCTAGACCGCCAGGTCACCTTTCATCTATCCTATTCAAGTAGTATGCTAGGAATTTATTCCCCACATATTTGTCTACTCGTCCTTTCTTCACGTATTTCCCCGAATTTAAAATAATAAACTACGTAACATTTACTGTGGGGACATAATTATTATTAACTAAAAAAGAAAATTTTAATGTGTAATAATCGTGGTCCATATATTTATGTCACCCGTATCGCGTATTTACTGGCACGCTCGGGCTATCCACATATTTACATTATGGTGTAAGAAAAAGAAATGTAGAATCATTTGTGTGGAGTAGGAGTGAAAAACCATTTCTTTAAACTCACCCTCAGCTCGGTACACTTGCCTGGGATTTAAAACCCGGCCTCCCAGCCACCAACAATTCAGTCTATTGTCTGAATAATTCGATCACCAATGCGGGCTACAGGGCGGTCAGTTATTGAGGGAACAAATCAAATCTCATTATTCGATGCTTGTATTTTACCAGCTTAGTCTCATGACTAAAACATTAGCAAGCTTCACTTATTTGTCCAATTAATTAATGAGTTATTCTTATTAATTGACATATTATATATTATTGTATTTTAACTGTCGAAAGTCAAAAGTCTTGAGAGCCGCATCAATCACATACATAGGTAGCCTATATTCCATTCACGGTAGGAATTACTCTCTGAAAGGTCTTTTTTCCTACCAATATCCTACTATATAGTAGATTTATGGTAAGGAAAAAGGCCTTTCAGAAAACAATTCCTACCGTGAATGGAATATATATATAAATACTTTTATAAAATGTGAGTTTTTTATTTTATTGAAAGCCAAAGTATGCTAAAATTAGGACCTGATATATTAATTACCCTAATTAATCAATTTGTAAAACTCAAAATGACCTCTAAAATACAGGAAATACAAGATGGCCACCACCAAAATCAAAGAGGGCCACTCCTACACCTTATAATCAGAGGTGGAGCCCATTGATTTCTATAGCATAACTTGATGGACATCTGCAGCTAAAATTGTCAAGCTGTCGTCTGAACACCATTGTGTAAGAGAGAAGGAAATCTTTGGGTATCTCTTTCTCTTTCACACACATAAAAAGCAATGTGGCATTTCGGCATCATTCGCTAATTTTTATAAATATATGAGATATATCAATGTATGATTAGTTAAAAGAAATAAATGGTTTAATGAAAGGTTTGAAGAAAATAACTAAGTTCAACTTTCGTGACCTGTTTCTTTAAAAAAGTCGATATAGGCTAAAATAGTAATACTTCCTACAAACCTATTAACTAAATGATTGTTTGAACGTAAGAAAGTTTGTCATTCGAACAAAAGTAACCAGCTTTTAGTGACTTTATTTCATTATAATTATTGAACATTAATATATAATATCTATATGCAAGCCGTGTTGGCTGTTTTCTTCTTTAATAATTTCTCGTCGCTTCGAACAAGAAACTTCCTCTTATTTCCCCTTCAACGATAACAAATTCCAATGTAGAAAATAACTACTAACGCTCTGAAGTACTGTGACAGACTTGATAACTGAAATGCTGTATTGAAACCAACTCCCGCTGAATATTAATATTTTGCAGTGAGTAGAAAACTGTCTCCTCAGGGAAGTGAGAAGAGTGGTTAGCAATTTCAGTTCAGTTGTCGGAACAGACTCCCTGTTTTGTGACAAGCCCTTCTTTAAAAGCGTATTTTGATCTATAAAAAACATATTTTGTGAGTAGAATTATAGGTTGTGATGACAACAATTAACAAAGCAGAGATTATTTACAAAACAAGACCCATTCGATTTACAATAGTTAATAAGATTACCACCAGAGTGCAACAATGGGTATGCAGGAGCAAATTACTATATTCTAACACCGTCAAACCTCTAGTTTCAGCCCCAAACCTTACAAGGCGGTGCTAATAATGTACGACACACTTTAGGCACAATGAGTACGACATTTGCCTGCTTATTGTCTGAGGTCAGAACTCCTGGCCAGTTAGAGTTCATAGTTCATTGTGTAAACATCTACTGCTGTGTTTCTCTGTCATAAGCTGTTATTTATGTAGTTCACTGTACATTTTATAGTGTTTAGAAAGTGCCTAGAAATTGTATTAATCATCCGGACTTTTTTTGCTACTTTTGCGGCATTAAAAAACTCGCGGTTTTACTTCGCTTATTAAGAAGTGTTATAAGCTTTACTTTGAATGCAAAATTGGTGATCAAGTTAAAAATTGAGCCCCTCATTTTTGTTTTGTCACTTCTGTTAAGACTTCTCAGGGTCAGTCAAAGGGTTCTCGGCACATTCATTTTTCTGTTTCTATGATTTGGTGGGAATCAAAAGATCACTCAACATTTCAGGTATCAGGTATCAAAGCACACGAGGCCTGTGCCCCATGGTGAAGAAATGCCTGTCTCCAGAAACTGCCGTACTTATTGATGGTGAAGAAATGCCTGTCTCCAGAAACTGCCATACTTATTGATGGTGAGCAAATGCCTGTCTCCAGAAACTGCCATACTTATTGATGGTGAAGAAATGCCTGTCTCCAGAAACTGCCGTACTTATTGATGGTGAACAAATGCCTGTCTCCAGAAACTGCTGTACTTATTGATGGTGAACAAATGCCTGTCTCCAGAAACTGCCGTACTTATTGATGGTGAACAAATGCCTGTCTCCAGAAACTGCCGTACTTATTGATGGTGAACAAATGCCTGTCTCCAGAAACTGCCGTACTTATTGATGGTGAACAAATGCCTGTCTCCAGAAACTGCCGTACTTATTGATGGTGAACAAATGCCTGTCTCCAGAAACTGCCGTACTTATTGATGGTGAACAAATGCCTGTCTCCAGAAACTGCCGTACTTATTGATGGTGAACAAATGCCTGTCTCCAGAAACTGCCGTACTTATTGATGGTGAACAAATGCCTGTCTCCAGAAACTGCCGTACTTATTGATGGTGAACAAATGCCTGTCTCCAGAAACTGCCGTACTTATTGATGGTGAACAAATGCCTGTCTCCAGAAACTGCCGTACTTATTGATGGTGAACAAATGCCTGTCTCCAGAAACTGCCGTACTTATTGATGGTGAACAAATGCCTGTCTCCAGAAACTGCCGTACTTATTGATGGTGAACAAATGCCTGTCTCCAGAAACTGCCGTACTTATTGATGGTGAACAAATGCCTGTCTCCAGAAACTGCCGTACTTATTGATGGTGAACAAATGCCTGTCTCCAGAAACTGCCGTACTTATTGATGGTGAACAAATGCCTGTCTCCAGAAACTGCCGTACTTATTGATGGTGAACAAATGCCTGTCTCCAGAAACTGCCGTACTTATTGATGGTGAACAAATGCCTGTCTCCAGAAACTGCCGTACTTATTGATGGTGAACAAATGCCTGTCTCCAGAAACTGCCGTACTTATTGATGGTGAACAAATGCCTGTCTCCAGAAACTGCCGTACTTATTGATGGTGAACAAATGCCTGTCTCCAGAAACTGCCGTACTTATTGATGGTGAAGAAATACCTGTCTCCAGAAACTGCCATACTTATTGATGGTGAAGAAATGCCTGTCTCCAGAAACTGCCGTACTTATTGATGGTGAACAAGAAGGGCCTGTAGAGCATGGCGGTGATGGTGTAAGGCTTCCTGTTCGTCTTCTGACTCACATTTTATCACTAGCTCATGCTGCTGATATAAAGTATGAAGAATACAAATGGAATATTTGTGAGGATTTGACTACAACTTGTTTCCACGGAGTACTGCTGTTTTCTTTGAGTGGGACAGCAGAGACCGGTGAAATCCCTACAGTGCATCACTAATCCTAAGAATAATGAATGTTTTATATGTACACCCCTTGTTGATCAGTAAAAAGTGTATACCTCCCCTACATATAAAATTTGGTCTTGTGAAGAACTTTTTGGAGCAATGGATGGAAGCAGATTTGGATTTATACGCTAAATATTTCTTTTTATCAAGGATCATAGAAATAATCTTTGTAAGACCGAGAAGTGAGAACTTCTATGATGCGTTTAACCAGGCTAAGAAGTTGTGAGTCTTTCGAGGGTGTTTATCAGGGAAACAACCATATGCAGTAGTAGAACCTTACAAGACCATGTGATGTAATTACATTTAGTGGATTCACACCAGCAAATCTTGGAGCAGGCCGAGACGGGCATGGAAAACAATCCCAACATAAAAAAGCAGTACCAGGGCAAGTTTGGTCCAAGCATGCTTGCTTTTGTTGTTGGAGCCTTTATAGGGATGTCCCAGAGTCAAAATACCACAAAAAACCTACATTTCTATCTTTCATGTGAGATAATCCTTTACTATGTGTATTTTTAAAATCCATTATAGTTCCCAGCCTGTGGCCCGAGTCAATTTTTTATTCAAGTCATATTTTCCACCACCGGCTTGCTAGGCCTGTCGTAGCTTCATATAACTTATAATCTAATTTTAGAATAGGAGAGGCACAACATCCAGTCCCCGGTCGTCAATTTATCAAGGTGAAAGGGTAAACCTATATTTTCAGCCATGCCGGGACTGTTAGCTCAGGCGGCAGACACGCCACTGACCGAGCTAGGGAAATGACTTTACTGTGTGTATTTTGTAAATAAAAGTAATACTGTAAACTTTGAGTGGGTTTCATTCCAAATGTTTGTGAGATAGAGAAATAATTATAAAATATATCTGAAATCAGAAGAAAAATAAAATAATAATAATAAAAATTACCTATTTCCTCTTTTGGGACAAAAAGAAACATTTTGCCGCCCAGTTGATTGCTAATGGCCACCCAACTAGAGCTCTTCCATTTGCCTTCTTGCAGGCCAATGACAATAGATTAAATCATTGCCCCTCAGAGCGCTAGAGTGGACTAAATGATCTTTACCTATTTTAGAATCAGCTTCTTTAAAAAGTACTCAGTGAGGAGAGGGGTGCAATCATGGCCTGTATACAGCCGGAAAAGATCAACAGCTGACATCTTTGTTTTTTTCTGGAATGAGCGTCTTGTTTTTGATGCTATAGCTCCATATTTTATTTCTATTGTTGTTTACAATTGCTTCTTTTACTCTTATTGAACGGCTTTCTTAATGATAAGTTTTGCAGTTAGGTGTATAATGATATATTTTAAAATAACCAGCAAAATCTTGTCTTAAACTAGTTTTAATAAATATTGAGATATATGGTTCACCTACCTAAAAGTGTCTCCAGTTCTGTCTTTGAAGAAAAAGTACCCAAGTTCGTCCATCACAAGAACATCACCTGAACAGATAAAACACAGCTTAAAATTGTTATATCAACTTCATGTCTTCGTAATTGTATTCAAGATACTTTTACAAGATTTCTAAGCATCTATAATCTCTCGGATACCAGATTCGAGTGTCTCATCTCTAGTTTATTAATGTGTGTCTTACCAGAGTTGAAGTACTGGTCTCCTTTCTTGAAAACATCGTGGAGAATTTTCTTATCGGAAGCACTCTTGTCAGCATAACCCGTGAAAGAGCGTATAGCTTTGTTGGGATTAATTTTTCCTAAGAACATTCCGATTTCATCTGTTGGAAGCAAATTAATAGTGTTAAAACAAATGTCACAAATATATGATGAAATCAAAGTATACAGCTCTAATGATGGTTAATATTACAAACGGGACAGTGAAGCGCTATAGCCCACCTAGTGGGTCCTGCTTAGCCTCTCCAACTCAATCCTGGTCTCACCACCAAGTGGTGTACCCCGGTGGGCGCTGCTTAGCCTGGTGGAGGTCGGGTGTAAAGCTTATAGAAAGTAGGTGGTTCAAGGCCTAAACCAACAAGTTCGGGAAAAGGCCTGATCAGTTGGGTTCAAGTATGGTGGTCTGGGTGCCTATGGTTGGTGGTGGATGAGTTTGACAGACAACAAAATGGCAGCATAGACAGCCTCATCAGAGTGTACCACTGCTAAAATAGACCTACCTGGGGGTCCACAGGCTGCAGCCCAACCACCCTGGTGTAGATTACGAAAAGACTTACTAAATCATTTGAACAAACCAAACTAAAGATAAAAATAATTAAAAGCGGATTGATAATAGGGGAGAAAACACTACAGCTCCATGGTAAAGATTGGTACTCTGACAAAAAGAAAGAAAGAGGAGATAAATGGAGGAGAGGAGACTAGAGGTGGGGGAGTGCCGCGATGGAGTTAAGGAAGGGAGATAGATGGAGGAGAGGAGACTAGAGGTGCTGGGGGAGTGCCGCGATGGAGCTAAGGAAGGGAGATAGATGGAGGAGAGGTGACTAGAGGTGCCGGGGGAGTGCCGCGATGGAGCTAAGGAAGGGAGATAGATGGAGGAGAGGAGACTAGAGGTGCTGGGGGAGTGCCGCGATGGAGCTAAGGAAGGGAGATAGATGGAGGAAGAGGAGACTAGAGGTGGAGGGGGGGCCTAGATGGAGCTAAGGAAGGGAGATAGATGGAGGAGATGAGACTAGAGGTGCTGGGGGAGTGCTGGGATGGAGCTAAGGGAGGGAGATAGATGGAGGAGAGGAGACTAGAGGTGCTGGGGGAGTGCCGCGATGGAGTTAAGGAAGGGAGATAGATGGAGGAGAGGAGACTATAGGGGCTGGGGGAGTGCCGCGATGGAGTGAGATATGTTGCACTGGATAAGATATGATGACGTAAAGAGAAATGGAGTAGGCCTTATAGTGAGAAAAGAGTTGCAGGTTGAGGGTCTGAATGACCGTAAAATATTTGGAAAAAGATACAGTAAAGGTGGATATAAATATATAAAAGGGAATGCACACAATATGACTTTTACAGTGAAAAGAAGAATGCAGTTTAGACTTTACATTAGCACCCCTTGAATAAAATCAATTGCTACAGCGCAATCCCCTGACCTAGGTTTAACTGTATTGGAACTCTAAAGGCAAGAGAATGAAATGTGCAAAACAACTTCATAAAATAAGAAACCAAAATTATGAAAGTAAAATGGTAGAGAATGATAGAAAACTTAGAAAGAAACATGTCAAAGGAAAAGATAATAAAGTTAGGGATAGCAAGAATATTTATAACTGTTGGAGTAAAATACAAGTGTACACATTGAAAGTGGGATGCCCAGAAGATAATAACAAGTATGAATATGATTTGAAAGCACATATGGGAAAAGAGTGGTATGTAGTAATGGGGAGATCTAAATGCAAAAGTGAAAAAATGGAGGTTTTGAGGAGGTGCAAGGAAATTATGGCTGAAGAGAGAGAAATGAGAAAATAATAAAATTACTAGATACAGTTGGGATGGAAGGCAAAATTGGTTAATGGTTTATTCCTTATGGATAAGTAAAATGAAAAGGCAGACCTTAAACATTAAGGTGATAAGTGTGTCTCTGGATAGTGACCACAGGTTGGCTGTGGCAGACAGAGGGATGAGAAAGTAGGATAAAAATAGAAGAATAAGGGCGTGGACGCAAGATTGAAAATGAAGAGGAAAGCAAATTGTATTTTAAGGCGGCAAGAAGATTAATGCTCAAGGATGAGATGCAAAGTGTGAAGGAGGAAGATGGAAGAATAAGCGATAAGAGGAATTGAAGGAGACACAATGGTGGAATGGCAAAGTGAAGGCAAAGAACAACGCAGCCAGAAGAGGTGTTAACACTTGTAACGAGGAAACAGAGGAAGTGTAGAAAGAAAAGAAGAGCGAAGCATGTGGTACAAGAAGCCATGAAGGGTAGTATGCAGAAATGGACAGAGATGTTGAGAAATGATGTAAGGAAAGTATTATATAGCCAGGTAAGAAACAGAAGTAGTAAGAAAAAACAAGATGTTAAAATGATAAATGAATAAGGTAGAATGATGAAGACAGGAGAAGAATATTTTGAGGTGTTCAATCTAGGAGGGGGATGAGAGTAAAGCAGAGTAACACCAATAATTACCACAAGAGGAGGAAGTGAGTCCCAGCTGAAAAGAGGTAGATAATGCATCAAGGATGATGAAACAGGAATAAACCAGGAGTGGACAGACTAACAGTGAAATAAGAGCTTGAATCCAGCAATCTCCAGTTATTTCCTCATACAGAAACATTTAGTAAAATTAATGTACAATACAGAAAGAAGTTGTGGGAACCATATTTCGAAAGATTGTTGAACCTAGAGGGGGAAGAATTGGTATGAAAGGAAGAAAAAGAAGAAGGGAAGAAAATGGATGGATAGATGAAGTAGCAGACCTAACCTGGAAGGTGGTAAAAGAAACCTTAAAAAGGATGAGATGGGGAAGGGAAAGGCACCAGGAGTGGACAAACTCAAGATAGAAATGGCAGCAGGAGAAATAGGTCTACAGAGGTGGTGTGGAGTAGCAAGGGCAGTGTGGAGGGAGAATAAAGTGCCAGAGGATTGTGTTACCAATATTCAATAAAGGGGATAGGAGAGGTGGTGTGGAGGGAGAATAAAGTGACAGAGGATTGTGTTACCAATATTCAATAAAGGGGATAGGAGAGGTGGTGTGGAGGGAGAATAAAGTGCTGGAGGATTGTGTTACCAATATTCAATAAAGGGGATAGGAGAGGTGGTGTGGAGGGAGAATAAAGTGACAGAGGATTGTGTTACCAATATTCAAGAAAGGGGATAGGAGAGGTGGTGTGGAGGGAGAATAAAGTGCTGGAGGATTGTGTTACCAATATTCAATAAAGGGGATAGGAGAGGTGGTGTGGAGGGAGAATAAAGTG
>CABFVX010006711.1:17358-31309 GCA_902151425.1 Timema shepardi
AACAAGGCCAAGAAAGGTGATAGAACTGGATGGAGTAGAGTTGAAAGAACAAAGAGCGTGAAGTTATGGTGATGACAAGTCAGATAACAAGGCCAAGAAAGGTGATAGAACTGGATGGAGTAGAGTTGAAAGAACAAAGAGCGTGAAGTATCTGGGCAGTGTGATGAGACGAGGGCAGCAAGGAGAGGTTTTCTACAGGTGTGTAAGATACCTACTATGTGCCCCCAAAGTGTAAGAAAATAGTGTATAGAGCATACTTCAAACCCATAGTAACGTAAGCAGCGGAAACTTGGACTTTGGATAAAAGAGAAACAAGGAGAGTGGAGGTCATGGGAATAAAGTTTATGAGGAGCATGCGAGCTGTCACCAGGAGAGATAGGACTAGGAATGAGGGAGACTAAGGAAGAGATGGGAGGAACAGACAGCAACAAGTGTGCAAGTGAGAGGAGGAGGGTGGAAAAGAGTGTAGGATGAAGAGTGGTAGAGGACAGAGGGAGATGGAAGCATTTTACTAAACTGACCTGGCCACCGGCTGGAAACAACAGTGCGGCATTCTTCGACAATGAAACTGCAGACTTGCATTTATACAGAAGGGGGCCATTTTTATTACTTATATAATGTTAAGGAGCTTCCCATTACTTGAGTACAAACATGATTATAGCTCAGAAACAAGGTAAAATAGAACATATATTTTCAACGTTTCCCATTGTTTTTGTGCTTCCTGTCCACCACTGAAAGGGGTCCCACATGTTAAGGTAAACAAACTTCACCCAACCCTTGTATAGTTACAAACACAAAAGTACAAACCTGGTTGACATTTAATGCAATAGCCATTCACATCTCTTATTGGTTCTTCAGTTGCCTCGTCTACTTTGACCAGAACTACAGGATAGGCAAAGGAGGCGTACCGCGGGACAAACCCAACAGCGCCAACCGTACTGTCAGTGTTCACTGGAAAATAAAACAGCAAGTTATTAGATACAATAAAGATATATATTTAAATACAATGTCCTTTTCCTGTGCTTGCTCTCTAGGTTGTCCTTTTTACATGTTCATATCTATCCTTTACCAATTTCCTTTTTCTTCCTTTTGTGTTTTTTAATTTGTTTCCTCTCTTAGAAAGTTATGTTGTGCATTTCACACTCCTCCCTATGAGTTCCGATCGAATGAAACCTAAGTTGGGGGTTTTGGCGATGATCGAGTCTGTTAAAGAGGGTCTAGTGGTAGCAATGTAAGTGTGAACAGTGTTTAATGGTCCTCCAAGAGATGAGGAAGATGAAACAACTGATGTAGACGAAGCTGCAACCAAATATACATCATTTTCAGAAGTAGGCCTACTTGTGGAAGGCAAGAATTCTTTTGCCGGTTCTGGCTGTTTACATCCAACTTTTTCAGAAGATATAAAGCTGAGCGTTTTTTGCTCACCTTGGAGTAGGGGAGAGGTTAGTTCCAAATGCTTCTTACCTTTTCCATGAATTTTCACTCCATTCAACCCACTGTGGCTTATATAAAAATTTTATTTACAAAATGCGCAATAAGCCTTATACTGGTCATCTTCAAGAGGGCGTAACCACTTTGGGTATTTATTTTCTTCAACAGTCAGCCAAAACTCTTTGAACGAACACATTACCATGCCTCTTTTAACAGATTAGCCTAAACTTCACACATAAAATCTTTGAAAGAGCTTCTTTAATATTAGAGCCACAAGTTTTATCCTATAGTGCTATCAAGTCTAATAACTCCTCTTTCCCATCCAGGTCATATGATACAAAGTGTACACATTTTTATATAACTACAGTAGCCCTATGGCTTCTTTGGTGCTGACTGACAGCTCACAGCTGACTTCTGACAGTCAATATTTAGGTATATACCTAAATTTTTACTCTCAGAAGTGACAGCTGTTAAACACATGTTTTTGCAGATCATATGGTTCGGCGTAGGGATACATAATTTGGTCTGGTAACTTTTCAAAGCCATCAGCTTTGAGCTGTCAGTCACTGTTACCAAAGCAGTCATAGGACTACTGTAGTTGTGATTTGTCCTGACCCAATGCAGCACAGTTTATCAAATTATATCCTAGGTTATTTTAAATGTAAGCACTGATAGCAGAAATTCACCTTTCAATTGTTTTCCTGGAGATAAGAATTTATTCAATCATTTTGTACAGTTTTTATAATCCAGATTTGAGAAAAACTATTAGTACAATATTTTTCTTGACAAACTCTCCTTAAGTGCAGGGATGCTTTGCCCCTAAAATGTAAAATGCTAAAATGAATCCAGCAGCGGTTATTAAATTTGCCTCCTTAGTAAACAGACATATATTTACTCAGACCATAAAGTTTTTCCTTTAAAGATAAAACTTAAGTTCCCTTAAGAATTGAACCAACAGGAATTTTAAGCTGAAAGTACTGTGATGTGTGTCATAATGGCTCTTAAGATTGTTATCCCTAACTTCGGCTTCGGGGGTAACTGGTTGATGTCACGACGACAGCGACATTGTGTTCAGACACTGTGGGTAGGGGTAGGAAAATGTTGGCGAGATTGTTCCGGCAACGTTAGTCGTGGTGGAAAATAAGGATGTCCTAGCAACGTGAGTCGTGGTGGGAGGAAAAGGGATTGTCCTAGCAACGTTAGTCACGGCGGAAAAGAAGGATGTCCTAGCAACATGAGTCACGGTGGGAGGAAAAAGGGATTGTCCCGACGTGAGTCGCGGTGGGAGGAAAAGGGATTGTCCCGACGTGAGTCGTGGTGGGAGGAAAAGGGATTGTCCCGACGTGAGTCGTGGTGGGAGGAAAAGGGATTGTCCCGACGTGAGTTGTGGTGGGAGGAAAAGAGATTGTCCCGACGTGAGTTGTGGTGGGAGGAAAAGGGATTGTCCCGACGTGAGTCGCAGTGGGAGGAAAAGGGATTGTCCCGACGTGAGTCGCAGTGGGAGGAAAAGGGATTGTCCCGACGTGAGTTGTGGTGGGAGGAAAAGGGATGCCGACTGACTGAAGGAGAGGGAGTTAAGGCAAAATGCTCTTTATGAAAACAACAATTTAATAGCTCTTTCAAACAGATGGCGCACCCCGGTTGGATAGCCACTCTCCGACTGGCCTCTGACCGAGGAACCACTGTGTTAAATACCCTCCACTGCTGCCTGGCCTTGCCCAGTGGGAGAAAAGAGAGCTTCCTATTGGCGCGGGAAAAAGTGAGCGATAGTGGCCGCCAAGCAAGCCAATAGAAAGAGGAGTTCTTATGGGCACCGAGTACAGTGGGGAACTCGTCACGGACGGCTTAGAGAACATGGACTGTGGAGTGGTCCAGGCAGCAGAGGGGGTGGTTGGCGCGGCCTTATGCAGGTGAGGAGGAAAGATACAAGGGCCGACTGAACAGCGAGTCATAACAAGATTACTGGCCTTGAACTGCATCAGTTTTATCTGACATATGGTAGAACATTGGCTTATCATGCACTAAAAAAAACTCCCCCTCCCTGCTGTCTTAAAGCCTATATCCTCGTCTTCATATATATGGTTTTTAGGCATCACTCAACTTTAAAACGTTAGCAAACAAATTTCAACTGTACTCATAAGCAAAAAGTTGACTGGCTGAAATTGGTTAGGTCCTTAAATATGAGGAGGAACAGTGTCTGTGTGTAACTATAGTTGGTGTTGAGGTAGGCACGACCTTGAACAGTAAGTAATGTGGCTATTCACAATCTTAAATCAATTAATGTAGCACCCAAAGGTGATGTAGTTGGCCATCCCTGTTGTTTAACTTTATGTAATAATAATATTTAGCACCGCGTCTTACTACCCGTTCGGGTTATACGCTTTAAGTACTAATTACTCTAATGGATTAGGAATTGGGAAGGTTGAATTAGAGGAAGTGAACCCGCATTTGCGTAGAAGGAGAGTGGAAAACCATTTAGGAAAAATCACCCCCAGTTCACCCAACCGAGATTCGAACCTCGATCTTCCCGTCCTCAGCAGTCGAGCTCAACACAACAAGCGCGTTAGCCAACTACGCCACCGAGGCGGGTTTTAACTTTATGACTGTGCTGGGATATGAACAGGCTGTTGGCAACATTGACAAATTTTTCCCATATTTGTGAAAATAAGAGAATGACAATGCTGTTGCTGAATGGTAATTCCACATTTTCCCTATACTGTCAAAAGTTATCGAAAGACTGGCACATAAGCTGGTGCCTACACATCCCCAGCAATATACTTACATTGCTACAGAGTGTGACATATTACATTGACAAAGCTATGTCAGTTCAAATCTGAGTATTCTGTTATTTATAAACTTTTCAAAGGCATTTGATACTAAAGATTAACTCGCTTACATGGCCACATGGTTTAAGATGCCATTCTAGCAAGAGACTAGACTGCCGATAAGATCGAGGTTCGAATCTCGGTCAGATGTATAGCTATTGAAGATCATACTGAAGATTACAAGGTGTTTTTACCCGACCAACAAACGTTATTACATGTTCTCGACTAGTTTTGTACTATGGCTCCCCCTATGACAGCAAAAGGTAGTGCTGAATGGTGATGGAGGACTGATATCAACATCCTTGACACAGGAATCATTCAGAGTTTCTTTGTTGCCTAAATGCTTTTAAAGTATCTTCTCATCAATACACATACGACATTTTGTTTGGCCCAGAAGATATTTATGTAAGGGTGAGAAGTATAAACCAAGAGCTAGGCATTTTATCTGACTGGTGAGGGTTAGCTGCCGGAAGTTTGTGTTAGCAACTTTAGCCTGGGAATAGCATGTGTCATCCTATTTAGCATCTTGATAAAGACAAACACATAGCACCAAGAAGAATGGAAACAAATAAAGGAGGAAGAATTATGTTAAGAGGAAAGAGTAGACATTTTACAAAACTGACCTGGTCTGGGCTGGAAACAGTTAAACAGCTGATGAAACCACCAAGAAGCGTAAAATCAGTCTTATGTAAGTAATTACTAATTAGTTCTGTGTCACTTTAGCTACTCTTTGGAATTCTGTATAAATTAGAGTTTAAAATAAAAAATACTAAAAAATCCAAATATTGTAGCTTATATTTATTTTTAATCTAACAACTATGATCACAATAGCAAGCACCTAAAAAGCATATAGGAGTTCAATATGAAAAGATATGAATTTTAAATGTTAGGTCTTGGCTATATAGAATGATAGTATCAAATTGTCTTCCATTCACAACCAAAGAACCTGAAATAGAGGTTCCATGAACATACCCAAACATCTTTTACAAGTTATTTACCTTCCAGGCAGCTAGAGTTTGGAATGCATTACCAACACAAGTTCAATCTATAGTGTCCATGACATTTTCAGAAAGAGATGGAAGCATTTGGTAACACACAACATTTTCAAAATTGAACTTTTATATTGAACACAACTACAACAATATTGTAAACCCTTAGAACTAAGTTATAAACTTTAAGATTCATCTTTATTCTATATATCCAACCTACTGTAACGCCTAGCTTTGCCTTAGTGTAAGTAGCCCCTAACTTTGCATTAGTGTAAGTAGCCCCTAACTTTGCCTTAGTGTAAGTAGCCCCTAACTTTGCCTTAGTGTAAGTAGCCCCTAGCTTTGCCTTAGTGTAAGTAGCCCCTAGCTTTTGTTTTAGTGTAAGTAGCCCCTAGCTTTGCATTAGTGTAAGGAGCCCCTAGCTTTGCATTAGTGTAAGGAACCCCTAACTTTGCATTAGTGTAAGTAGCCCCTAACTTTGCATTAGTCTAAGTAGCCCCTAACTTTGCCTTAGTGTAAGTAGCCCCTAGCTTTTGCCTTAGTGTAAGTAGCTCCTAGCTTTTGTCTTAGTGTAAGTAGCCCTTAGCTTTGCATTAGTGTAAGGAACCCCTAGCTTTGCATTAGTGTAAGTAGCCCCTAACTTTGCATTAGTGTAAGTAGCCCCTAACTTTGCCTTAGTGTAAGTAACCCCTATCTTTGCATTAGTGTAAGTAGCCCCTAGCTTTGCATTAGTGTAAGTAGCCCCTATCTTTGCCTTAGTGTAAGTAACCCCTATCTTTGCCTTAGTGTAAGTAGCCCCTAGCTTTTGCCTTAGTGTAAGTAGCCCCTAAGCTTTGCCTTAGTGTAAGTAGCCCCTAGCTTTTGCCTTAGTGTAAGTAACCCCTATCTTTGCCTCAGTGTAAGTAACCCCTAGCTTTTGCCTTAGTGTAAGTAGCCCCTAGCTTTTGCCTTAGTGTAAGTAACCCCTAGCTTTGCCTTAGTGTAAGTAGCCCCTAGCTTTTGCCTTAGTGTAAGTAGCCCCTAGCTTTTGCCTTAGTGTAAGTAGCTCCTAGCTCCCTATCTTTGCCTTAGTGTAAGTAACCCCTATCTTTGCCTTAGTGTAAGTAGCCCCTAGCTTTTGCCTTAGTGTAAGTAGCCCCTAAGCTTTGCCTTAGTGTAAGTAGCCCCTAGCTTTTGCCTTAGTGTAAGTAACCCCTATCTTTGCCTTAGTGTAAGCTGTCATGTTAAGACTGGTCATGAGAGTGAATTTTTAGAGTATAACTAAATGAATTAACAGCAGTAAGAACTTGATAAATCCTCGCCCCTGCCTGCAATCTATGAATCAGTATTTGTACCTAACAGAGAAGCTCTGAAATAGATTTGAAACACAATGACTGATGGTGTCGCACACATGTTCTGAAAATAACCAAATTACGAGACAATTAAGATGTCAATAGACTTTAAATTGTGGATAAGAAAGATGGTTTCAATTTGTACAAGCAATATGAAATTATCAAAATGGACACTCCAACCCTTAGCATCATCTGCTGTAACAAACATCCCTTGATTGAATTTAGTTAGTACAGTGTTATAAATGGATACACTATATTTGAAATAACATCTTGGGAGAAAAATAACTGGGAACAAATAGTGTCGGAGGAGACGAATGAAGGCCACAATATCAGACTGACGACGTACAGTTAGATAGTTCTGTTCAGTACAAGTATAGTTCCTCTATCACAATGGCTATATGTACCAACTAAAAGGCACTGCATGTTTTGTGCTGTAAATTCCTAGTCGAGTTTAATGTGAATATGTTAAAGTCTGAGACAAGGAAAGTGGAGGCCATGGGAATGAAGTTTGTGAGGAGCAATGAAATCATCACGGGAAGAGTAGGAGTACAGGGAGTACATGAGATAATAGAGGAAGCAAGACAGAGATGGGCATGTAACGAGGTTGGAAACACAAAGGATGCCAAGAAAGAGATGAGAGGAGCAGATAACAGAAAGTGTTCAAGTGAGAGGAGAAGAATGGAAGGAATTCAAGGAGGAAGAACGGTGGAAGGAAACAGTTGATGATGATGCTGTTTAGTGCCGTGTTAGAGAAGAATGAGGGTCAGTATGTGGCGGTAGAGTCCGAGAAGACATGAAAAAGCATGTAAAATAAAACACATGCGTACATACCCAGGTTGGAGATGCCTTCAGTGGACCCATAGAACTCCCCTATCCTGGGTACTTGGAATCGCTCCACAAACTTTTCCCAGATCTGGGGTCGCAGACCATTACCGAATATCAGCCTCACTTTGTGTTGTTTGTCTTCAGGTTTCTCTGGTGTAGACAAAACGTAACGACAGATTTCCCCAATATACTGGGCTACCTACAGAGAAAAAAGGGGGAAAAAGATTCAGAACAGGGTAGCCATACAACACACTCGTGTTACAAGTTGGCTTGTAGGTGACATGTTCAGGGTTGGTTCCCAAATGAAGGTTGCTAGGATGTCCGTGAGGGCCAGGTGAACTGTGATACAAGTTGGCTTGTAGCTGACATGTCCAGGGTTGGTTTCCAAATGAAGGTTGCTAGGATGTCCGTGAGGGCCAGGTGAAGGTCTTAAGATAACACACTCGTGCAAATCAAGCGCTCACATCCACGTGACATGTCCAACACTCCCAAGCGCCCAATGTGTAGCCTTGCAATACTAACACTACAGTGGGGTTGAATGTAAAACCAGTCATTCTGTCTCCATCTCTCTCTTACCCAAGAAATGGGGAGCAAAAAGGACCACATCCTTATCGATGTTGACATAGTCCAGTATTCAGAGGATTAGTAGAGATTAAGATATTAGTTATCGAAATAAAGTATTATTATTAGTATTAGCACCGCGTCTTACTACCCGTTCGGGTTATACGCACTTACGCTAATGTGTAATGGTGGGGTGATTGTGAGATGAAATGGAGGACCTACAGTTTAACGTGGGATCCAAACCACGGTGGAGGCCTGGCATTCCCCACATTCACAAGATGTCTTGTCAGAGGTGAAGGAAGGGTTTGGTAATCAGATAAATCTGTGCCGGGACCGAGGATTGAACCCCGACCGCCAGCACGGAAGTCTGACACCTTACCCCTAGACCACCAGGTCACCGAAATAAAGTAGATTTTGTGAATATATATATTCCTTAGTTGTTTAACCAATTCAGGAGCTGCCAATAACTAAGTATTTTACTGTGACAATCACCAAACCAGTGTATTCAGATAATGAGTGAGGGTTGTCTGTGTTTCATTAAGTCTTACTACCTGATCAGGTTATACACATATATGATGATTACTCTAATGGGCCAGGGATGAGGAAGAAAGCATTGTAGAGGTGGTATTACCAGGTTTGCCTGGAAGAGTGTGGGAAACCAATTAGGGAAACTTACCCTCACTAGGCCCGGCTGGGATTTTAGCCCCACTTCCTAGCTACCCCTTTAACCCTGTTTACTCTTTTTACTCCTTTTGGCACTATTCGCCTTTTTACCTTGTCTAACCCTTTGGCCCTTTAACCCGTTTTGACTTCTTAGCATTTTTTTTTCTCCATTTTATCCTTTAAGAAAATTTCACTTATTTTATCCTTTTCAGCATTTGACACTTACTACCCTTTTTTGTCTCTTTTCGCTGTATATATACCTTTTAGTCTTTTACAATATTTGGAAATGTCATCCTCTTTTTAAATTTGATTAGATTTACTTTTTAACCCCTTTTTCCCATTTTACACCTTTTTGCGTGAAGTATACAAGTTTGCCCAGGATAAATATTTTAAGGTAAAAAGTTAGAAAGGTCAAAAAGGGTCAAAATAAAAAGTTAAACCTAACCAACAAAAAAAAATTTAAGTAATAAGAGAAAATGAAAAAATAGTAAAAAGGGGAAAGAAATCAAATAAAACTAATAAAAAAACCGTGTAACAACCACACAGAAAAGTTGTGTCCTATGACAATTGTATCAATTTTGACTTCCGTTTCCAGGACTTAGAACTATCAATTCAATGTTCAGACATCATTCGTCTTGGGAATGTCCTATTGACTTGCGTGGATATTCTATTTTATATCACCCCTATAGGTTTGTTATATCAGTCTCAGCAATCTTGAGGTAGCCTCCATCCATATTTACTGTTTCAATTTGAAATTTAAGGATCGAGGATTTGAAACTCAGGATTCTGGTCCTCAGTTTGACTGATTCAGCAATATCTGGCAGTATAGTATATTTTTGTTGATTTTGTATAAGCAAAAATTATCAACCAAACCACCGCTGACAATTTGACCATCAAGCAAGCAATTTTGGCTCCAAAAAAGAAGATTTTGCAATATGAAAAGCGAAATTCTATGGAGATTGCCTTGGCGATATTTTGAGTTATTACAGTAGTGATGATCAGTGAATAATTACAGTTCCCTGCAGAGATATGGAAGCCTCTGGAAGTCAGCAAACTGCCCAGGCACAGATTGAAACTCATTGCTTATGCGTAACTTCAACACAGTGAAGAGTTTGATAAATGGTACAAGAATGAGAGTGAAACATCTGCACCGTAACACCATTGATTGTGAAATACTGACTGGAGCATCACACATAGAACAAGTACTTATTCCTAGAGTGCAACATCTGCACCGTAACACCATTGATTGTGAAATACTGACTGGAGCATCACACATAGAACAAGTACTTATTCCTAGAGTGAAACATCTGCACCATAACACCATTGATTGTGAAATACTGACTGGAGCATCACGCATAGAACAAGCACTTATTCCTAGAGTGAAACATCTGCACCATAACACCATTGATTGTGAATTACTAACTGGAGCATCACACATGGAACAAGTACTTATTCCTCTAGTGAAACATCTGCACCATAACACCATTGATTGTGAAATACTGACTGGAGCATCACACATAGAACAAGTACTTATTCCTAGAGTGAAACATCTGCACTATAACACCATTGATTGTGAAGTACTGACTGGAGCATCACGCATGGAACAAGTACTTATTCCTAGAGTAAAATTTTCTCCTTCAGAAAACGTTTTTCTATTCAAATTACAACAAACCCAGTTTCTATCGACAGTTGCTTTTGCCATTGCCAAGAGTCAATGATTTTACCTAAACCTGTGTTTGCAGATGGGCAATTATATGTTGCACTCAGCTGAGACAGTTCATTAAATGGCATAAATATTTTCTTAACTGAAGAAAAAACAGATGTTTATAAACAACATTGTTTGTGTAAAACACATGTTCTCTAATTTATTATCTGAAGAATGAGCAAATTAAAATATAGCCTATGTAGCCTGTTAATAATCTGTGGTCAGATGGCAAAATCTGATTTCTTTATTATTATGCAAATTTGAGTTATTAGTATATTCATATTCCTCTCATTGAGATCTATATTATGGCATAATCTGATATGTCTACGCCCTGTGGTAGTTGCGTTATGAATCTTTAGTTTTATTATATCTTGGAGAATGTCGATTTTTAAAGAAGGAAGGAGTTTATGTGTGAGTTCTTTGGTTTGGTCATCTTAGATGTTTTCCAACTTGAAGCAATTTGTATGTGGCTGAAGGTGATATGTTGACATTTGGTTTTGTCATGTGAAATATTCTATTTTAACAAAAATATTAAAGGTAGTAGAGATTGAGTAAGTTGAGATTTGTGTTTTTGCCACTTAGCTGATTCATATATTAACTTATTTTAAACTGTCAAAAAAATTATATGTCACTATATTTGGTTTTTCCATCTTTGAGAAACAGTATATTTTCTATTGGCAATACTTGAATTATACGATTTAAGGCTATGTTGGACTATGCATAGTGGGGTGTTTAAGGCTATCTTGGACTATGCATAGTGGGGTGTTTAAGGCTATCTTGGACTATGCATAGTGGAGGTGCTTAAGGCTATCTTGGACTATGCATAGTGGGGTGCTTAAGGCTATGTTGGACTGTGCATAGTGGGGTGTTTAAGGCTATGTTGGACTATGCATATTGTGGTGTTTAAGGCTATGTTGGACTATGCATAGTGGAGTGTTTAAGGTTATGTTGGACTATGCATAGAGGAGTGTTTAAGGTTATGTTGGACTATGTATAGTGGGGTGTTTAAGGTTATGTTGGACTATGCATAGTGGGGTGTTTAAGGTTATGTTGGACTGTGCATAGTGGGGTGTTTAAGGTTATGTAGGACTATGCATAGTGGGGTGTTTAAGGCTATGTTGGACTATGCATAGTGGGGTGTTTAAGGCTATGTTGGACAATGCATAGTGGAGTGTTAATGTAATTGACTGTTGAGATCCTGTTGTTTTTTATTTTAAAGTTAAAATGTTGCTGTGTAAAAGTTGTAAGGTGGAGTTTAGTGATCGTGGTAATCTTATAATACATAACATACAGTGTAAAAATGAAGAAGAATTTGGCACAAACAATATAAGAAGCATACATCCCAGGACATTATTTGATATTGCTGGAAGTAGTCAAGATACCAGACACAGTGGAATCTACTGGGCCAATCAGAATCTCTCCAAATAGGGATAATTCGTTTTCATTGGTAAGAAAAATTATTTTACTATAGGGTCTAGTACTTACTATTTACTTTATTGTTATTATAAAATTACTAGGCATACATATAAACGTGTTGTACTTTATATATAGCCTTGATACTATAATATAATTTTGTGATTGATTGGTTTATTCGGGATTGGTTGATTTAAAATGTCAAATCATTCGGTTTCAAAATCAGACAATTTAAATAGACTCAAAACCAAATTCTGGATAAATTATTACATTATTTGGTTTGTAACCAATCAAGCATAAAGGATATGACAATGGTATGGCTATAACATACAAAACTATCGTAATTACTTAACCAGTTTCCTGACAGAAATTTCAGATATAAACTTGATTGTAATGTCTTCCTTTTGTGAGTAAACTCAGGTTTTAGGCTATTTCACCAAGCCTAAGTGAAAAGAAATAACTGGCTACTTCCTTTGGAAAGTCAATAGCAATAAAATGAAAATAGGCTACTAAACCAAGGGAAGATGGATGGTATGTTTCAGATTAAATGTGATTATTTTTTCCATTACAATCCAAGCCATTGAGAACATTGATGTATGGAGCCTACAGCATTAGCTTTTATCTTATTTTGCTCTTATTGTAACCTATTCTAGATTTTAAAAACCTCTAGTAGAGTAACAAATCTTATCTGTGCTCAAGTTTTGGCTTGACATAAAAATTACCATAAAACGTTAAGTAAGTGATGGTTAAAATGTCCACAAAATGAAATGTTTGTAAATAACTCATTGTTTAACTAACTGTTTGGTTTGAGCAATGCATGTTCAGTGATACATGTGCTGTTAAAAAATTATATATAAGATTACTTATAATTCAATTTCAATTTCCTTTATTATAGTGCTGGCCAACAGTCGTAAGACCTATAACAGGCCAGCACTGAAAAGTACACACGTACATACCTTATAATACATATATTTACACAAGAAAAAATGATAGACAAAAATGGCTAAATAATGTTATATACTGATGAATAGTTACGAGATAAAAAGTAGTTATTAATAATAAGAATAAAAAAGTAACATTAAAAACAAATAACTAAATAGTAATCAGTAACATAATGCAAAAAATAGATCAGAATATTGTAAGTTTAAATAATATAGGCAGAACCTCTACATGATAAATTATTGATATGGGACATCCTTAAATAACTCTCTGAGTTTAGCTTTCCCTTTATGATAAAAATCAAATTCGACAAATCTAGAATTGGCGCTATGGATACAACGACCTATAGGGTTCACTTTATAAGGGCTATCGAGAAAAAAAATTTAAGGATATGAACGCTAAATGACCAAGGGCAAATTTGCAATAAATATTGTTACTGAAAATATTAAAAACAAAAAGGGCATCACAATAAAGTCCACGCGAGAAGAGAGTTTGAAGCCCTAAGAGGTTTCGAATTCTGTCATAATCATAATAAATCCGGTCATTAAAGAATTTATCATAGCACGCAGCGACAAATTGTTTCTGAACGTTTTCCAACCTAGTATGGTCAGTAAAGGTAATGGAATTCCAAGCAACAGTAACATATTCTAACTTAGATCTAACCGGGGCGTAGTACGGATATAAAATACAGTCAACTTTCTTAAATGATGACGTAATAAATTTAATAAGCCCAAGTATTTCAATGACTGGGAAATGAAATGGTCAACATGATAGTGGAAATAAAGTTTGTTATCCAGGAGAATACTAAGATAATTAATATAAAGGGTGCGAACTATGTTATCACTGCCCAATTTATAAGTAAAAAAGAAAGATAATAATAATAATCTATTTGTGTTTGTTTCTTTTTAGGCAGACATTTTGGGAGATTCTGGGGATAGTTCCGGTAAGGAACCAGAAAAAGATGAACAGCGAGGAAAGAAAACGAGGCTTGGAAAAATCTACCAGGTCCTTCCTACAGAAGATACCATCGAGGAAACCAGTCTGGCTTCAAACACAGACATTGATTCATCATGTAAGTACATTAGTATAATATTATTATTAGTAGTAGTAGTGAATTGAGACCACCTCTGTGGTCTTGTGGTCAGCATACTTGGCTATGGCTTGAAAGTGTTTTTATTTGTAGTGTTGTGGAAAACTCTGAGTGGGTGGATGCAGCTAGTGTATAAATAATTTTATATCTGTTTTAGTTGAAATACTTGTTTTTTATTT
>CABFVX010006712.1:6795-37211 GCA_902151425.1 Timema shepardi
CCCCCCCCTCCCCTAGAAAACTAGTTCCAGTACAACACAAAAGGAAATGCCGTGTTTAAAAGGAGCAAACTTCTCCAAGCCGGTGAATTTGCTTGTTATTACAACTTTGACCTTGTTTTCTGAAAGCCAACCGCTAAGTTATTTTAGAGTTATAAATGACCATCCACTATTTTGTTAAAACGTTAATTTAATCGCCCGTTGGAGTCTAGTACACTATTAGTCCTATAGTATATAAGTCTTTGGGAGAAATGATACAGATGTGAAAGAATAAGTGGAACTTGGTAATCTATGGCTACTCATAGAATAATGAAACATTAATTCACATTTTGGTAGGTAGTTACATGGTTTTAGACTATCTTTTTAGTAAAAATTTACCAAAAACACAAGACAAATAATATTACGACCCGCATCAGTGGAAACACTGATTAAACGTCATCGCATGCTTTGTTTTGTCAGCTTTAACTTAGATAAATTTATATTTTCAAGCACTGCTTATGATATATACTAGCGAGTGTGCATGGGTTTTAATGACCATATTCAAATATATATTTTCCATGTTAAATTGTTGGTTTTAATGTGGGGATGTAGGGAACACATTAAAATTGCAGTGTTTTTGTAGTTTTTATAACAAAAAATTATTGGACAATGTAAATAAAATATTGCTTTATTACAATTATGGAGTTTATTTTTCCTCACATTGTTTTATAAACATTGGTTGAATATCTGTCATGAACATAGCTGCGTTAGATGACTAACTTTTAAAATACAGAGCAAGAGTTGGCATTTAATTATAAGACACCCTTGAGAAATATTAAAGAAATGTTGAAGTCATCATGTGAAGAGTATTAAACTCAGTTTACTTTATCTCTTTTGACCGAAAAAAGTTTTTTCTCTAAAAACTGAAAAAAAAACATGGTAAATTTTTCACGTCCCATACATATATACACACCATTCACGGTAGGAATAATTTCTCTCTGAAAGGTCTTTTTTCCTACCAATATCCTACTATATAATATATTTCTAGTAGGGAAAAGGGCCTTTCAGTAAACAATTCCTAACGTGAACAGACTTTACCCAACCTTTAATAATATAACGTATCATCTAGGTTTATACACCGTTTACCTTAAAGGTATCTTGCTTGAGTATGTTATTATATATACCATATCACTTGATTTCAATAGATTGGATTGAAAGTAACGCTTATATTTTCCAGATACACTGGGGTATTTTCCAAACATGATTTATTATTGGAGATTTCCCATATTCTTTCCACGCTGATATGAGGTCTTTTGGCTACCCTTTCACTCGCCACTCATTATAGGCTAATACATTGTTAATAAACTTTTTGTATAATGGTGTTAGGTACGTTTAAAATAAGTTTTAGAATTTGATTTTTTTTTAGTTAGGTGGAAAAAGGGAGGGGGGGTATTCTTGATCCATTGATTAGCAGTTTTAAGTTTTAAAATACTTATTGTTGGGTAAATTCTTTAAAATTTTCTTTTGGTGTACTGCAAGATTTAATACTCATAAACGAATTCTTACTTTCTTCATAATACAAATGCGGAGTACAATTCTTGTAAATTCTACATTCCCCATACCTCACCCCTAGTTAGTCATAATATAAATATGATCCAGACGAGCAGAAATCTATGGTAGGAAAGATAATCCTGAAAATATATTTTAAAATTACATGCAATTCACCTGTCATCCATTTTACACTTTCCATCTCGGACTTTACAGTTGGATTTGAAGTCCTCGAATAGTTTAATACACTTCCTCTCGCCTTGACAAACCGAGAGCGCATGGTTGCATGTCGGCAAGGCGTCAACTGGGTACGGATCTTTCTCTGCAAACAAACAAAACCATCACATTCTTCAGATATTCAGCATAATAAACATAATCATAGTCATCCACAATAACTTTCAGAGGCATGGTTATCCACAATCATTCAGGAGAAAAGATAATCAGAAATCACAGATAAGAAAGGAAAACTTTGCCTTAATAGTCTAGTTACCATTGTTTCACATACAAAACAGCATATCATAAATTGACCTTTTTTATATTATAGATACAATATCCTTTATTAGTTTAACGTGTTACAGCAGACTCCTATATAGCTAAAACAATTGAGTGTTATATAGAAACATTAAACTTTAAAGTTTAGGCTAATCCCACAATTTTATACAAAGATTGTTCATAAAATTCTGAATATTACATTTTTAATTTTAATTGTTATTTATTATCAATTTTAAATATCATAACTCAATTATTAACTTAAGATTGTTCATAGAATTCCAAACATTACTTTTTATATTTTAATTGTTTTCAATTTTTAAATTATCTTAACACAATTTATCAACCTTATTATAACATTGTTTCATCAAGTTTTCTATTTTGAATTATTGTGATCATCATTATATTCTAAATTTGACTTAATTAACAATAGATATAAATAAACTATTATGTTACTAATATGAATTTATTGACGTGACTACTTGATGTGGAGCTGCCCTCACAAGACATCAAATTATTATAATTTATAAAAATTAAAGTTTTTTCTTAAATATTAACTTTTTATAAAAAGGTTTCCCACCCTCCTTACACGCAAATATGGGTATATTACTATTAAAATGCTTCCTTATTCATACCTACCCTAATAACGTTGTAATAATATAATAGGTATTACTTAAACAATAATAAGATGTGGTGATTACAAAATAAATATCGTGATTTTAAGAGAATAATCTCTTACAAATCATCACAAACTCATGCCTTAATTAAAATAAATGGGACGAGGCACAGCACAGACTTTCTCTCGGTTTTATCTTCAAATAGACATTAAATGAAAACGTGTAAGATTTGTGGAAAGAAATATGGCATTAAGAACTAGGAACACTCTTTCAGAAAGATTGAGAAAAGAAAATTATATTTGTCCACCAATGAACATAAGAATAAAATTCATTTTCAAATAACTGAATTAAAAAGGTACATATATTTGAATATACCTCAGAAATTATAGGTTTTATAAAAATATATTTTAAATAAAAGAATGTTATCTTTAATAGTACTTCAACTTTACAATGATATGTTATTTTGTATCTCAAATAGTTGCGAAGAAATGATAAATATTAGACAATTTTCTGCTGTAAGGTACCCTCAAAGTCATTTTCAAAAGAAAATGAGAGTTGCCTTGTATATAGTGATAAACAGTGTCTAAATATTACATTTAATCAAAATCGTTACAGCGAATTTTGAGAAAATCGATTGATTTTCTATTTGCCCTTCAGTAAATTAGCCCTAATATAAGGTCAGATGTCTAATTACAAAAATTCCTCGTAGGAACTTTATAAAAATCCCGATACCAAGTTTTAGCCCAATCGGTAAAATAGTTTCGGCTCCATCCTGAGGTACAGACAGACCGATACAGTAGCCCTATGATTTCTTTGGTGATGACCGACAGCTCACAGCTGACTTCTGACGGTCAATATTTAGGTATAGCCTAAATTTTGACTGTCAAAAGTGACATCTGCTAAACACATGTTTTTGCAGATCATCTGGTTCGGCGTAGGGATACGTAATTTGGTCTAGTAACTTTTCAAAGCTGTCAGTCAGCACCAAAGAAGCCATGGGGCTACTGTAGGCAGACGGCATTGTGAAAACCACTTCTTTGGTTTCAGGGGGTCATGAAAACAACAATTATCAAAAATTTCACTTCGATATATCTTACGAACACAATACCTTCTCTCCAAGGTCTCGATAGAAAGTTAAAATAATGATAAACAATGAGAAGTACAGTTTGTCGGTAATGTTAAAAGATTGAGGAACCGACCATTCATTTGTTTCCTTTTCCTGTGGAGGGTCACCAAGAGGACGAAACAGAGTCGCCGGTCTAACCGACAGTAGGGAGAAACAAAGAAGCTTCGAGTAATTTATCTATCGTTTGGATTGGTCCCGTTAATATTGGTGTAAATTCAAACAAGGTGAGGAATGGTATGAATGTAATGACCAGTAAGACGCGGTCCAGCCGAGGTATTAGGCAGGATTGTTTTGAATTGAAAATACAACTGTACTCGGATGAAAATTGTACACGCTTTTATAGCAATACTATTGTGGGAGGACTTTGTTTTCAAATGTAGCTTCAATAATTGCTTGCATGTGTAGAAGGAGTTAGGTTTATAATCAAATTATAAATTAATCGTGTTTATTTTGTTAAGGGTGTAGATATTTTATAATTCAACAGTGTAATAATTTGTATCTCTTACAATATATTAAACACAATAAAACTTGATCTATATTATTTACACTATACGATCACCATTATGGTGATACCATTTTTATGATGATGATGATGATGATAATCCATGCATGTCCTAATGCGCACTTTCTATCACATGACTATATGATGAGGATTATATATAATTCTGCTAAAATCAGTAAAAGTTAATGTTTCTGCACGATTTATTTATTTAATTACACTATCACTATTATAAAATTGACATAAAAATGATACGGTTGTTATTTGTTTAACGAAATGGCGCGGAGAGCCAGAGCTAGTGCTAGAGCTTGCTCAATATTGAGATAGATGTCGCTAAACGCTATGAGATATTACTATGAGATTATAAAGCGATTACTATAATCTATGAGATATTACTAAGAGATTACTTGAGATTACTAGCGATTACTATACCCACAAGCTAGTCTAGCCTCTTATATATGACCTACCCCTTGCTTCTTGGACTCCTTGTCTCTAGTGTTAAAATCAACTAATAGGAGAACTCCTGGCAACCTGATGTTGCGAAGGCTAGTTTCCTATTAGGTAGAAGGCAGCCAACTCATCGCCAGATTTTCAAATAGAACGAAGGAGGTTTTTAAAACAAAGAAATTTTTAAAACGTATTATATTGAATTTACTTCTGAAAACGCCTAGTCATCCATGGATGAAGTATTAAAAAGAAAATTTATATACAGTTCTTTAAAGAAAAATACACTTCATCCATTAATTTTTTAATAAATGTGAGAGGAGCAAAACAGTATAAGTACATCATTTTAATGGCCAGATATAATAGATAATAGATGAGCACTTCAACATGGTAGAGTCGTATACGAGATTATAAGTATTTTAGCACCGTGACTTACTACCCGTTTGGGTTATACGCTTATGTACTAGGTACTATTATTGTTTTAGGGATTAAGAAGGATATATTCAAAGGAAGTGTACCCACATTTGCGTGGAGGAAGATTGGAAAGCCATTTTTGGAAAAAACTATCCTCTGTACACCCAAACTAGATTCGAACCTCAATCTCTCCGTCATCGGTAGTCTAGTTTACTCAGAGAGTAGCGCGTTGGACCACGCAGCCACCGAGGCGGGTTTATAAGTTATTTGTATCGGAAAAATGATTATTTGAATTATTACTTCGTTCTCATAATTATGCCTTATGAATACTTAAAGGAGCATATTTCATAAAGTTGTTTGAAACCACGTAATATTTTTTAACATTAGTTCTAGTCATTAAAAACGCGAGGGTGCGTTAGTAGTCGCAAGTTAACATCTTTTTTGTTGTTGATAATACGATCTAGTTTTTGATTTTGTGTCAATGATTATTTGAATTCATAAATGTAATTGAAACTAAAAGTGATAGTAACAATTTGGTATGAGTTAGCTTTCTTTCAAGAAAGAAAAATAAATTAGGGTGTCGGGTTTTTTAGGGCATCTCACCCGTTCGGGTTTTCCACATATCCACTTATTTTTATTTAGCGTATGCCACCAAGGTTTGTCATTTAGACATTCATGGTCTTCTACTGTCATTGGCAGATATGTAACAGTTTTCTGATGTTGGTGCATCATGTAGGTGCGGTTACTTTGATCCAATGGGAAGATGATAACTCTTATCGTTTTATTATATATTTATATATTATTAGCACCGCGTCTTACTACCCGTTCGGGTTATACTCACTTACGCTAATGTGTAATGGTAGGGTGATTGTGAGATGAAATGGAGGACCTACAGTTTAACGTGGGATCCGAACCACGGTGGAGGCCTGGCATTCCTCACATTCACAATATGTCTTGTCAGAGGTGAAGGAAGGGTTTGGTAATCTGATGAATCTTTGCCGGAACCGAGGATTGAGCCCCGGCCACCAGCACAGAAGTCTGACAAGCTACCCCCTAGACCACCAGGTAACCTTATCATTTTATTGTACCAGTAGAAGTAATAAAACTAATTGAAGGCTAATTAACATGACCATGGTAACAATAGGATCAAATCTCCTACGGGAAGAATAGCTATTGTACAGCCAAGAATCGAACCCAAGGACCCTAGATTAATAGCCAGGAATGCTGACCACTAGACTAAGAGGCTAGCCTATATTTACATTAATATAATAATGATTGAGAAGGTTGAATTTTAACGACATGTACTCACATTCACGTTGAGGGAGAAGGTAAGACCATTTAATGTAAAACTTTCCCCACCACTATAACCCAAAGAAAAATAACAATACTCCTATCACTGAAAAACCAAAGCAGAAGATGCTGACGTCCTCACCAACTCAGGTCAGAAAATAATATAACTAAACAGTTACCATCAAGGATAAAACCTATATTATGTGACACAAAATATAAAATTAATGTGTGTATTGTTCTTTTACTTTATACAAAAATAATAAAAAAATTCAAAGATAAATTGAAAAATTTGCTATTTTTTATTCCCCTGAAAAAAACCCAAGAAAAACTAGGTTATAAAATTATTTCTTATGTCTTTCTGCTTGTGCCTAGCGCTACCGTTGAAATGGTGTGATGAATATCTTTCAAATATGAATATTTAGATGTTGTTTGCTAATACCTTGTAGCCAGCTTATGAGTTTAATTATGGGTCTAGAATTAAAGGTCGTTTACTAAAAAATATATTTTTGAAAACTCATTTATTCATTTCGATACAAAATGGGTTATAAAGGAGTGTTTTAAATGAGGAATAACATTGTATTAGAGTTTTTGAGAGAAACTAATAACAATTTTTAAACTCTATTTTTCTGGCAATAGTAAAATGAGTAAGTCTGTATGTTTGTGTAATCGCTCTTTAATGCATATCATTAAATCATTTGATAATTCAAGTAAGTTAGGATCAGCCTATGAAATATTTACGTATCAATCAATAATATCCATCTTATTAAAGAAAACTAGTATTTTGAAAGGCTGCACTTAGTTAAAAGCTCATTTTAATTCATTTTTGTTTGTTATAATTAATAGAGATATGTACCCTTCACTTACTCTGTGAGGTAGAAAGCTTACATTTCATTATTTCTATATTTATATTATTATTATTATTATTATTATTAGCACCACGTCTTACTACCCATTCGGGTTATACGCACTTACGCTAATGTGTAATGGTAGGGTGATGGTGAGATGAAATGAAGGACCTACAGTTTAACGCGGAATCCGAACCACGGTGGAGGCCTGGCATTCCCCACATTCACAAGATGTCTTGTCAGAGGTGAAGGAAGGGTTTGGTAATCAGATAAATCTGTGCCGGTACCGAGGATTGAACCCCAGCCGCCAGCACAGAAGGCTGACACCTTACCCCTAGACCGCCAGGACACCCTACATTTATAGCTTTTAGTCTAGGGCAATAATATAATCTTTCAATGCAAATCCACTACCTTTCAGTTTAAACGGAGTGTACATGTACATCCATGACAAAATAATATCTATTGAAAGAAATGACCAATTAAACTAAATGGTGGCGGATACCACACATAATTTCACCCGCTCTTATCATAAATAAACATTTACTAAAGACTCGTAGGATTTGTGAAACAAAATAATAGGTCTATACATTCTTGTAAAAACACTACACCAAAGATCACACATGAAATAATATACACGGTTACTTACTCTATGGAGTTATGAACTAGGAACACTGTTACAGAAAAACTGAGTAAAGACAAATATCTCTTGTCACCAAAGAGCATAAAATCAAATTAATTTTCAAAGCCATGAATAAAAAAGTGTATATATATATATATTTGATTATAGTTCAGAAATTTATGGTTTTATAAATATATTTTTAAAATAAAAGTTCTTAATTTTGATAGTAAAAATTTTTTACAATTATATGTTAATTTATATCTCAAATGGCTGTGGAGATATGATCCAATTTGTAAAATTTTTCCCATGTAAATTACCCTCAAAGTTATTTTCATGAATACATGAGAGTTTACATCTTGTTTATAATGACAAAGAGTGTCTAGATTTAAAATTTAATAAAAACCGTTAAAATAAAATTTTGATAAAATCGATTTTTTATCCTTTTGCCCTTCCTTTAAATTTATGGTTAGATACCTGATTCCAAAACCCCTAGGGGGGATATTATGAAAACCCATGATACCAAGTCTTAGCCCAATCGGTAAATTAGTTTCAGTTCCATCCCAAAGTACAAACAGACAAAGAGACGACATATAGCGAATATCTATATAGTTTTTGGTTTTGGGATGTTATTAAACGACAACCTTTATTAAAATATTGAGTTCGATTTATTTGATGATCACAATACTTTTATCCGAGATGTTGAGAGAAAGTAAAAATGGTACTACACAATACGACAAATCATTCAAACTTTCTCACATAGTTTATTAAAATCTTAAGAAAAAATCAAAAATCAAATAATTTTTAACTACTATTAAATGGTAAGCGTTTGTCAAAATTAAAATATTCTTATTTATCATAAAAAGTTATACCCATTTTAATTTATTATTAAAGGCCATTTTCTAAATATTTCAAATTATCTAATTTTTTCAAAGTAAGCTGCTATTAAATAAACTTATTTTAAAATCTCAAAATACAGTATTTATTAAAATGTAATATTGTTTCCAAATACTTGTTTTAATCAAAATCTTTACAGCTATTTGAAAAATAAAAACTCTCAAAAAACATTATTTAATACACAACAGTTAAATGTTTTATTTAAGAAAAACAAATATGTATTATTATTAGTAATGTAAAATCTTAATGGATACCTAATTTGAACCCAATAACTACAGCCATTCCTTAAAATTTTAAAATTAATAAAAGTCACCAGATAAATAAATTCAAACAAATTCTCCCCCAAAACTCAAGTAGCAGTTTACAATTTTTATTTGACATGTCATAAATTCCACAGTTATACTTTTAAACACAATCATTTGAGTATTTTTAGAATTATATAGAATTGTCGAAAATAATTTTCTAGTAAATTACCCCTTTGAGAATTTTTACCAAACATAAGTTAAAATACTCCATATATATACATTTTAAAGAAAGTCGTTAAGGCCATGTTCAGAAAATTTGGAATTAAAAAAACCTTGTCTGTAAACTAATTTTAATTTGAGAGCTTAAATCAAAATAAAAAAAGTCTTGATGACAATCTCAATAACATCTAAATATTCAAGTTTGAACAAAATCCTTCAAAATTACTAATATATGGGGAAAGGGCCATTTTGAGTGGTAGAAGCAGGGTTTTGGGTTCGGATCTATATAAAACGTAAGGATTCATCATACAGTAATCTTGAGTTAAACTATTGTCACGAATACAAAACTTTTTCTTTATATGTCAAGCGTATAACCCAAAAGGGTAAAAGACGCGATGCTAAATAATAATAATAAAATGTATATGTCAAAAGAAAAATTTATTTCCGGGTTGGGNGGGGGACTTAAAATAAATTATCTCTAAGATTTTGGGGAAAAGCTAGCATACTAAAACTTATTAAGTAATTTTTAAATATGATACTTTCGCATTGATGTATCGATAAAGTTAAATGATGTGATAGCAATTTATATTATCTAAAATGAACCATACAATCTCATTTCTAATATGTTACAGCAAAGCGCGTATCAAGAAGGATAACATAATTTGTTGATATGAATGAGATAATATTTAGAGGAACTGCATCCAAGTTGGCATAGAGTAAGAATGGTAAACTATTTATGAAAAAACAATATTATTATTAATATGATTTTATTAATATTACCAACACCACGTCTTACTACCCGTTCGGGGTATACGGAAATACGCTAAAGTGTAATCGTAGGGTGATTGTGAGATGAAATGGAGGGCCTACAGTTTGCCATGGGATCCGAACCATGGTGGAGGCCTGGTATTCCACACATTCATAAGTTGTGATTAATACACGTCTTGTCAGAGGTGATGGAAAGGTTTTGCAATCAGTTAAATCTGTGCCGGGACAAAGGATTGAACCCCAGACCCCCTACACAAAAGTCTGACAGCCTACACTTAGCACGCCAAGTCACCATGACAAGAAACAAAAACAGATTAGATACCTGGAAGGAGTTCCAACCTGGAACCAGACCAGACGAGCTTAAGTTTAATCATAGTCCCTGCCAGTATAGATCATGAAATATAAACACGCCAAATAATTATTTTGGAACTATGTTTGACTCATTGAATACTTCTAATATTTCCTTTATAAGTGACTGCAAAATCTAATCATATTGGTGGGAAACATTTATTTTTAAACGATACATTAATCTTTATTATTTAAGGTATAGTAACATTAATACCTTAATTTGCGTTTTCATGTTTATATCGCTTGGATAAATAGGATGTTTCTAAACTCTTTGTCAAATTTAAATTACATCATCTGTGATCAAAGAGAAACAAAAAATATATATTATAAAAATAAAGCCCAGAAAAGTTATCTTGCATTTCTAAATTCCAATTCAAGATAGGCGCAATAACGCCGGAAGAACGCAGATTTGAGTACGTACAGTAAGTCTACAACAAGCTGCATTTTGTGAGGTGGGCGCATCATGTTTTGACTTGTTAGCAACAATATATGTCGGTTGCCTTTGACGAGTGCTCACAATTGGGACATGTTCTTCGTGGCCGGGCACTTCTGCCCGCCTAATAACATGCAACCTGCTATACACGAACGTACTTGTAGCTGCGTACTCCCGGCGTTGTTGAACCAATCTTCAAATTACATTATGACTTTTCCGGACTAGGTTTTACTGGATTTTACTCTTTCTTTCTGCTCATATTTTCTGTGTCTTAAGTTTGGGCGAGAGTTTACGAACACCTTGTTTTATAGAAAGAAACATTATTGGGAATATAATTTATCATCAAAAACTATTTTTCACAAAATGGAATAATATACAACTTTCACAATAGAAATTATAAATGATCGTGGTAATGCTAGATTAAAATCTTATTGTTAATTTATCAACCGATTCGATTCACATCCTCTTGTAATTGATTTACATCTAAAACTCAAAACATCATATACACGAACATCTATGTTACTATTTTTTTAATTTTCTTATTTACGCATCTAGTTATTACTAAGGTATTAGCTTGAAATCTCTCATGGAAGATACACGAAGAAGAAGTTCTTTTTTGAAATCCATCCATTAGCCTTTTCTTGAGAATCTTATGAGGTAAATTACCATCCAGCTAATCTATGATTTTAAAGATAAATAAAATATTAAGAATCCAATGCGTTGTTCATATTTAAAAGTTAGTACTAATAGATAATTGTCCTTAGTTTATTATTTTCTTAATACCAGGTCATATTACCCGTTCAGGCTATACAAATATGTACTAATTACTCTAATGTGTTAAGAAAGAGAAAGGTTGAATTTTGGAGAAAGGGTTCTCTCATTTGCGTGGAGGGTGAGGGTAAAACCATTTCAGGAAAAACACCCTTAGTACACCAAACCGGGATTGAACCTTGATCTCCTCTTCATCTTCAGTCGAGTCTATTGCCAGATTGCGCCCTATACCATGCGGACACCGAAGTGAGCTGTCCTTATTTCGTGTTGCTATCAAAGCACTTGTCTGGTATAAATTAACATTTTAATTTTCAAACTTTATATTGAAACCTTAAATAAACTATATTATTGTGAAATTCGTTTAAGGTACGAAATAAATATTAATATTGACATTAAATGTTTGACGTCTCACTACCCTTTCTGGCTATCCACAATATATTTACATTAATGATGTAAGGAAGAGGCTGTTAAAATTTCGGAAAAATATACATATATTTTACAATAGGAAGATTGAGGATTAATTTAGTTAAAGACAGTTGAGCACCTATTACATTATGAGAACAGCCCCGCCCAATCAATAGCAAGTTGGATCAGATGAAACAGATGGGATGTCTCTGTAGACGTACTCACAAGTTACTGTATTAATGGCGGGTCTGGGCTACAACAATATGTAGCTCAGTTTGCTGAAAGATCAGCCAGAACTAATATACCATTGCCTATGGATCGCCCAAATGTACTAGTCATATATTCTTTTCGTGGAAGATCTTTTCTCGTCTCGATGAGGTGAGAAGACTGTAGTAAAAAATATGATGGGGTTGAGCCAATGAATATCTTCAACTAACTCAAGCCTAATTAACCAAAGCCTGATGACCATGGGTATTATTATTCTTTATGAAAATATCCCCGTGTACAAGTCGGTAATCAATCCTGGGACCTCTAGTTTAGCAGCCAAGTTTTCTGAGTACTACTATATAACGAGAATGGCAGGTTAATAAAGAGATAAAACATATGTTTTGTAGTTATGATCTTATTTAATGGTTTTTTATATCTTATTAATATTTTTTTACTAATATTAATAAATATTTTTTCAATGTATGTATCAAAGAACAAAATAACAAAACATATACAGGATACCACATAGTTGGTTACAGAGTATCTGGTCCATACTTGAATTTAAGAAAAGGTGCCATTTTTGGATTATATAGTGTCATGCATATTCATGCAGTTTTTAAGAGAAATTTATTTTTGGCTTAACAAATGAAATATCGACTAAGTAGATACATTTATTTTAAATTTTTACTAGTAATAATCTCAACAATTATTTAATTATTTAATTTTCATCACGCAATTTGAACAGGCATCTTTCTCTACAGTTAAAAAAATTTCTAGTAAAATTACACGCTGATCGTGGCAAATATTAAATAACTTTTTATATTACTAGGTGCAGAAAATTAAACAAAATTATTTGAAATAATTTTGACCAAAAATGTTTTTTTTTTGTCTTAATGAAAAAATACGAAACTTATCTCAATACCTTGTCCATCCCACCTTAATAATATACTCTTGCTAAGTTACCGAGGTCAGTTTCTTTAGTAAGCAATCCCTTGTGTGGAGTGAAAGTCAAATCTCGTTGTGTGTGGTGATGACAAAGGTCGACTCCTCCTGTGGATGACAAGTCTGGTCAACGAAACGGGCGATATGGCATCTCCAGGATGGGCTTAAGTTAGGATGGTAGGGGTGTAGGATGAAGGAAGAGGGATTATTCCGGATACCATTGTCATTCGCACGAGTCACAATATTCAACGTCGCCGGCTGGCAAGCTCGGCACTGTGGATGAAATCTGAAACTAGACCAACCTGGGCTAAACAGGTCCAGTACCATAGTCGTTGTTAACAAGTTTCTCTCTAGTGAAGTTATGAAGAGACAATAGGAGATTTGTATTTGAGAAATAAAAATGGTTTTTAAGATGTGATGGAAGTAAACACAAATTAAGAATCGTAATTTTGAAATTTTTAAAATAATATATGTAGCTTGGCACAGATACAGTTTTGTTTCATTACAGGTGTTTTATTGGATTTTATACACATAACACTCTCAAATATTTTCCTTGGTCATCCGGAAATTTAACTATAACTTTTTTCTTTCATTTATAAATTACCTCATCAAATATCAACTTGTTCATGAGATATTATTATTATTAGCACCGCGTCTTACTACCCGTTCGGGTTATACGCACTTACGCTAATGTGTAATGTTAGGGTGATTGTGAGATGAAATGAAGGACCAACAGTTTAGCTTGGAATCCGAACCACGGTAGAGGTCTGGCATTCCCCACATTCACAAGATGTCTTGTCAGAGGTGAAGGAAGGGTTTGGTAATCAGATAAATCTGTGCCGGGATCGAGGATTGAACCCCAGCCGCCAGCATAGAAGTCTGACACCTTACCCATAGACCACCAGGTCACCCTCATGAGATATTAAAGAACTGTTGATATTTATGTGTGTATAAAATCTAACAATACGTATCTAACAAAGACATGTTTTCTTAATTTGGTCCAAAAGAAAAAAAATCTATAAAAACTGCAAGTGTACTAGCCTTAACTTGAGATACCTTTCACCCCACCTTAAGGAATCACAAAACTGAAGTTGAAATATTTGTGTTTGCATTAAATCCATATATTCTCATCAAATCTTATGTTAATAATATAATGAATTTATACACAATTAGCAACATACAGGAAAAAAATTGAAATATATTTAATAGACGATATTATTACATTTTAGAAATATGTGTACTAACTACAGTGTGGTCAATTGATACCCTAGTCTAGTCAAATGAGGTTTTTTTCTAGCTGCACAAGTGAACACGTGAAAAAACAACAACATCGATCTTGTCTAGCTTGTTCTGTCAATGATGGAGAGGTCAAGATATGAACTTCTTACACGCATAAATGGACATTAGCTAACACACTCGCTTTCGTGGCCAGCCTTTATAATTATGTCCGTAGTGGCCTTGCAAATGAAAAGAAGTCGGGACTTAATGAATGTTTATTATTTAAAATATATATTTGTTGTGTTCGTATAGTGGCTGCGCTGTCGGTTAAATTAATAAAATACAAATATTTAAATTATTAATAATAATAATAATATTTAGCACCACGTCTTACTACCCGTTCGGGTTATACGCTTTAAATATTAATTTCTCTAATGGATTAGGAATTGGGGAGGTTTAATTAGAGGAAGTTAACCCGCATTTGCGTGGAGGGAGAGTGGAAAACCATTTAGGAGTTCACCCGAGAGAGATTCAAACCTCGATCTCCCCGTCCTCAGCGGTTGAGCTCAACACGACAAGCGCGTTAGCCAGCTACGCCACCGAGGCGGGTTTTAATTTATTATTTATTATATTAGTTGGATTCTCTTACTTCCCTTGATACACGTCACGCGTCTTGGATAGTGTGAGACTGGCCGTCAAAAAAGGTAAGGTAACTTCACAATAACAATTTATTTATACGTGATTTTATATAACTAATCAACTCTCACGCCTGGTCTTTTATTATAATAATTAGATCCTTGTCGACTATCCAAGCGGCTAATGTGAGGTGTTGATAAATGATTTACAAACTGTGACTCCCAAAAGTTGACCCGGGCTCATCCTTGGCCTAAGCCAGGAGATACAAGTGTAACGAGTTTTACCCGACTCTACTCAAACTGTAATATTTTTAATTACCAGGGAAGCACTCCCATTGGTCCTCGTGACGCAACATGGGCCAAGTAGCCTAATTGTCCTATATCGTTTTCGACGGTACCCTGTGTGGTCCAAGACAAGGGAAGAAGACCACCCATCTTAAAAGCTTTTAGGAAGCTAGTGTTGTACCGACGATCTCACCCAATATTCCTTAATACCTAGCATGTTGTTAACTTTTTAATACCCCGTTACTGCCTACAAGGTTTCTAAAAACATTTTAATTTCTAATGTGTTAATAAAGAAATGAAGAAAACCCCAAATGTACATAAGGCTTTTCTCTAAATGTATTATAGCTCTCCCACGAAGAAAATATGGGTACACTTACTACAAATTCTACCTTCTTTATCCTTATCTCATCAGTTTAGATATTCTGATATCCCGGAAGGTAAATAAGACGTAGAACATGAAAGGAAGTCATTTTTAGATATTTACAGATTGTATTGAGCAAAAGGTTGTATTAGGACGCCTGTTCTGTCTGTTTATCTGGATGTTTATATTTTTCTTTGTAACGTTTTAAATTCATTAACGGATGTCTAGAAAACCTTGAACACACTTAGGAAATAAAGAAACACCTTTGTCTATTTTTTTTTCCTTTAGACAATCGTCCAGGCGCCAAGAATGTTTAATCATTTTTTTAAAATAACAATTTTATAGCATACATATTGCTCAAAGGTTAAAAACATAATATTGGGAATAATCATGAAATAAAATATGTCTTATATTTCGACATTAAAGCCTCCCCGCAACCCTCAGCACCTATAGGAGATTTTTAGTTATTATTTTATTTCTTTTCTGAGCAATAGAGGCTTGCCAAATAGTTCTCTGTGTTCCTAAGAGATGGCAGCACACACTGTGGTCCATGCACAGTCAGCATTGCGCATCAGTCAAGGTCATTTGCAAGTGATTGTTTTGGGGTCGTAATTTGTGTTTATTGTTCATTAAATTTAAACTCGGTGTACAATGAGTGACAAACGTAAGGTCTGTGATTAAAACAGATTATTTCAGTAAAATTAATTTCTGTTTATAAACAATAAGGTCAACAAACCACAGTGTCTTGTGTGTTTACAAGTACTGTCGGTGCACAAAGAATATCAACTCAGCCGTGAATACACCAAACACCATGCTGCCATGTATCAATAATACGTTGGGAAAGCACGTGCTACTATTGTTTCTGATTTTAAGAAAAAAGATAGGGCCCAGAATTCTATTTTTACTAAACCATCAAAAAACCCAAAGAATTCCCTCATGGCTTCATTTGTTGTAAGTGCAGAGATTTCAAAAGCAAAAGAAAAAAAATCGTTATTTGATGGCGAATTTGTAAAATAAAACAATGTGGTGTGAAAATGTCACGTGCATTTGGGGATTAAAAAACGCCTAAATAATTTAAAAAAATTCCACTACACAACACAAACTGTTACTAAAAGGGTCAAGGAAATAGGCTCACATATATCAAATACATACATAGGGATTATTAGCGATTCTGTTTATTTTTCATCAGCGATGGACGAATCCACCGATACAACGGATATAGTCCAATTGTTTATTTTCATTCAAACTGTTTTCAAAGAATTTGCTATAAATGAAGAGTTATTAGCATGAGACCCATTGTATTACACAACCAAGGACCAAGACAATCTATGATGCAGTCATGAAAGTTTTAAATAGCAATGGTGGCATCTAGAATATTTCAGCAAATGTCACATAAGGCGCAAAATAAATGTGTGGCTCTTAAATAGGCTTAGTTGGGTGACTAAAAAAGGCTGGAATTAACTGTCCAGCGTTTACTTCATCATCCCTCAAGAAGCTCTGTGTGGTAAAGTTTTGGACATGGAGGATGTTATGAAAACCGTCATGACATGCATGAACCAAATTAAGAGATGGAATCGATATTTTACTTATCGCAAGTTTCTTTCTTTTATAACAGAAATTGATGCAGAATGCGGTGATTTAGTCTTGTGCACAGAAGTACACTGGATAATCAAAGGGAACTGTTTGAAAAGATTTTTTGCTTAAAAAAAGGAAGTGCCAGAATTTCTTGATGAACATATGAAAACCAATACAGAAGCTATCAGAGCAAAACTCTCTGATTCCCACTCTAATTGTTTACTCGCCTTTCCAACGGATATCACTCACCACATGAACGAACTTGATCTTAATCTACAGGAACGAAACCAAACCATCTCGAATCTAGTTGGACACCTTGATAGGTTCATAAACCGATAAAAGGTTTATAAATCCATCCTTGTTAATGAAAACTTCGTACACTTCCCTTCGTGCAAACAGTTGATGGAAGAAAGTCTTGACATTTATTTCAAATTTTGTGTGCCGAAGCTGGACAAGCTTTTGTAGAAGTTCGATGAACGATTTTCTGACTTCAATAACATGCGGCCAAAATTGACGTTATTAAATAACCCGATTAAGTATGACATTTCAGAGCACCAAGACCCTTTCCAATTGAAACAATGTGATATGAAAAATGACCTCCTTTTTCAGTCCAGACAAGAGATGGACATTTAATTTTGGGAACTGGTACCACGAGAAAAATATCATGGGTTGAGTGAATTTAGCAAGAGGATTGCATCTATGTTTGGAAGCACATATTTGTGTGACTGTACTTTGTCTATCATGAAGGCAGTGAAATTGTCGCAAAGAATCCGATTGACTGATGACCACCTTCAAAACTTGTTAAAAATATCAACATAATTGAAAATTTACTTTGGTGGACTTATAACATAAATAATATTTTGTATTTATTATGTGTTTGGTCTCGTTTTCGTCTCGTTGTTATATCTGTAAAATATGTCTAACAAAGATGATAGATTTTGAAATAAATACAACTACTATCTTAAAATAGCCTGTGTTTATTATTCCAGGGCATATTCCTAAATGTTGGCTAAAGAAACATAATGTTGCCCATGGGTCCAACACACCTCATTATATTGGCCCTCGTATATGCATAAGTTGGCCACCCTTGGTCTAAGACTCTACTCTTCCAATAGTCTGGCCTGCCGAAGACGGGGGGACTGGGTTTCAATTACGGTTGGGTGTACCAAGGATGGGTGTTCCCAAATGGTTTCCCACTATCCCTCCACAAAAAAAAAACTGGTACACTTCCTATCAATTAAACCTTCCTCATTCCTAACACATTAGTGTAATTAATTCATAGGCGTACATTCCGAACTTGTATAGAGTGGCGGTGCTTAAAAAAAAAGACAAAAATAATTTATCAACATATTTAATGTTCTTATAGAAAAGCAAACCAATTAGAAATTTAAAAAATTTTCATGGTGTAATTTATAAAATAGGTTCTGAAATTAAGCAAGCATTTGATTAAATCTCAAAATACATAACATTTTAACCACACATTGTACACCTCTTGGCTCTTTTCTTTCTTTCGACTATTGATAATCCGAACTCTTTGCTTATTCAATAGCGTGTTTGTTTATTAAGCTAAGGTCCCCGGGTTAGATTCATGGCATAGCCGAAAAATGTATCATGGATATATGTGAGTTTTCCCTTTCACAGCGATAAATTAGCGGCAGGGGGTTGGATGTTTTATCTGTTTTAGATTTATGTTGGTTGATAAGTATTGTGCTGATATCATAATTTGTTTCAGAAAGTGCACGCTAAATACCTAAAAACAAGAAAAACTATTAATATTTCTGTAACATGGGCTCAATATTTTAATGTATCTATTTTGGTACATAAATCAATATCAATATATGTTGATAGAGCTCCATGCAATGTATTGCTAGGTCTTCGGTACAAGTCCTATTCTAAAGTTTGTTTGCTTTGTGTTTGACTTTAGTAAATATATTTTGAGTTTGATCACGATTATATTTGACGAATCTAATTTTACATATAAGTGTTTCCTTACATCCATAAAAGCAATTCCTAATACAATTCTTATAACAGTTTTTTTTCTCATGAACAGCACCTTACTACCCATCTGGCCTATTTACTTACTTACATTAATGCTAGGTATTATATCGGAATTAATGTGTAGCGTTTGCGTATAAGAGGGAATGGAAAGTCCGCATCTGGAAGTAAGCAGTCAACGGCGTGGAAATAAAGTGAGACGGTCTAGCCGTCCCAGGATGTTGATAGACTCCCCCAATGGGGTCGTATACACGCATATATTATGAAGCTTTGTACCATTCAAACACTATTACCTGTGCAGTATTATTGACATTCTGTATTGACATGAACACTACTATCAAGGATACCTCAACTATGGAGAACTTTGAAAGTGTACAAGAAGGATAAACCTCATATCAAAAGCGCAAGAAAATATGGATCAAATGCGCACTTAGACCTTGTATCAAAAGAGAACAGAGATAAAAAGCGACTGCTATAGAGGACCCAGTCACGTGTGTATAACAACCCCCTTACTCTTTACAATTATTACAATAAAATAATAAGATTACAAGGAGCAGCTACCTTAGTATTTACTATAATTAGATTAGGTCGAGCTAGTCTAAGTGTCACCATATTATTTACTAGAAGCAATAGCGTTCTTTCTATGCATCTACCTTGTGCGGTTCTGATATACTCCAAAGCAGGTACAAAAAATGCAGATTTTAAGCTTTTAGTACGTATCCCCTACCATCCCCGAAAACAAGTAAAGTAAGTAAATTATCCTATTGTGAGAGTAACGCCTTAGACTACTCGAGCAACGATACGGGTATGAAAGGTGTTTCAACAGCTAACCAGGTCTACTTGTAAATTAAAAATTACTTTTCGTTTATATGATTATCTGTGTTTTAGTGGTCTGAGTTCCTGGCTATAGGCTCGATCTCCAGCATATCCATAATATTTATATTTAGCACCGCGTCTTACTACCCGTTCGGGTTATACGCTTTAAGTACTAATTACTCTAATGAATTAGGAATTGGGAAGGTTGAATTAGAGGAAGTGAACCTGCACTTGCGTGGAGGGAGAGTGGAAAACTATATAGGAAAAACCTCCCTCAGTTCACCCGACCGAGATTCGAACCTCGATCTCCCCGTCCTCAACAGTAGAGCTCAACACGACAAGCGCGTTAGCCAACTACGCCACCGAGGCGGGTCATATCCATAATCAATCTGTGAAGAAATGGGTTTGGAATTTAGTCAAACCCGGCCTTATGAGGTTGAATAAGGAGCTATATAAAAAAATAAGTAGCAGATCCTGCTAATGCATGTGAGATTAACGGCCAGGGGGCTTGTTGTGCTGATCACATGACACCCTCTATCCAAAACTGTTGGCACTATCATCGCAGATGGTTGTACCCACTTGGTCAGTATAGCTTGCTTGCGGGCTCACTCCATGGACATAAAAAAAATATATATAATTATTTCATTTCACATTTCTTGCTGAAACTATTATAACCGTGCTTACATTGATTGTTTTTTCCTAGAAAGGATATGAACAAGCAGAATAAAGTAAGTTTGACTCCCTAATAACCAATGAGTAGTATTGATTTAAATCTATTACACCCCACTTACTAACGCTAACTATACACTTGGTCAAATAGTAACATACATTTTTATTGACTTGCTGTCTAAAATTAAAGATTAATGGTGTAGTTCAAAATAAACTTGGCCTTCTAAACATTAGCTTTCTATAAGTATTTAATGGAGTTCAATAGAACACAATATTTCAGTACAGATTCAAGTAGTTGCTAAGTATCAACGAGCAAATGTCTTTTTTGTATAAGAGGAACGTAAATCAAGCTAAGTTTATTTATAAGTTTTGTGCTAGTAAAGCCCTCAATTCATAAAGTCAACTTTCACACACATAACCACTGTCCGAAATGATAACATAGCTCCCTATATTATCACCCTTTGAACCCAAGCAAAGAAAATAATAGCATAGTATGCAATTATGATTTACTTCCTAGTTTAGAAAATAATATATGGCAAAAAACAAACAATTAAAACAAACTGTAAATTTGTAAATAATCAAAATGAAAATGGCTAAGAAAATATAATTAAATAAATAGAAAAATAAATTTGATAAGAATTATATTAAATTTTACTGAAAATTTTGTTCTTAAAACAATTTTTTACGTTATATTTGCTACAAAAATAGTAACAGAAAATGTTTAGATTATTTACCATTATTTTTTTCAAAATAATAGAATAAATTAAAAATGTATGTGAACATTTTACTTGAGGCAGATATTTTGGTTAAACGCCAAACGCTTAGGATATTTTTAAAAGGATATTTAAAAAATTTTAAAGATTAGATTTAATAAAACGTAATATTTTATTCAATGCTGTAAGCAACCAAATATATTAAATTAGAAAAAAGGATAATAATTTTCTTCTAGGTGGCCTTGGCTAGTGTGATTAAATGAATGTTCATTTTACAATCGATTCACTAAAGAAATAATTTGGGATAATAGCATAGAGAAAAATATTTACAGTAATGTTAATCAAGACTAATTTAAATATGGGTTTGGGTCTCAATTTCTTATATTTTTCCATAAAATAATGCATATATATATATATATATATATATCTCTGTGCATTATTTTATGGAAAATAAATATATATATATTTTTTTTAGTCGTTTAAGAAAATGGCTACCAAATCGTACTTTAAGAAGTTCTAGACAAGCCGGAAGTTAAAGAATAAATGCACTAGCATTTTTTTTTGTTATCCTCACCTAACTACCGATGACTTTCATGGTTGGAGATCAGGAATGCGTAATTATATATATCAACATATGTGTGAAGGAAGAGTGAAACGCCATTTAAGGAAAAATCACCCCCATTACATCTAGATGAGATTTGAATCCCAAACACCATCACTGTATAAGCAGACTAAAATAACCTGACTTAAATATAGACAGCGTGCACACAAGCAAAGTTTACATTTAAGAAAACAGCGGATTAAACCTATATTTTGGAAGTAAACTTCCTTTTAATGTACATACATCCATCTGTGCTTCAAACCATTTTGGTCCAAAATCCCAGACCTTTACTTTAAATTAGAAATATTGGGTGTATCCCCTTTCAAATTTATAAATAGGTGACCTGGCGGACTTCTGTGCTGGCGGCCGGGGTTCAATCCTCGGTCCCAGCACAGATTTATCTGATTACCAACCCCTTCCTTCACCTCTGACAATACATCTTGTGAATGTGAGGAATGCCAGGCCACCACCGTGGTTCGGATTCCACGTTAAACTGTAGCTCCTCCATTTCATCTCACAATCACCCTACCATTACACATTAGCGTAAGTGCGTATAACCCAAACGGGTAGTAAGACGCGGTGCTAATAATAATAAATTTATACATAAACAGTTGGGGGATATTTCGGTTTTGTTAATAATTTAGATAATACGTTTTCTGTTGATATGTTTGGTTCTATAAGTGTATTTTAAATACCTATACTAATTTTAATTATATAATTTAAAATTACATATGCCTCTTGCACTAGAAAATTTATTCTCAGTATATTTACATGACTGGCAACATATCTTGAATACCTTATATTTCTTGTCGCACATTGAAATATAGATCATTATACTAAGACCTTATGAGGAAAGGACAGACTCGGCCTAATATACGATATAGTTAAAAAAACCAATATATGTGATATTCAAATTGAATATAGAATTAAATAGTACTAATCAGATCTCTATGTAATCACACTGGTTGTAGGGGGTTTCAAAAACATCCACTTAATGAACTTGGGGGTCAGTGACGATAAATGACGGTGTTTCTAAACGTTCAAACTAAGCACTATATACACCTGGGGGGTAGGCAACACATTCAGCACTCCACGAACGCCAATACATACATTCCCACCACTCTCTCCCTTGACACACACGATCGTGGTAGCGTAGCTAATCCACTTTCATAGTCCAGATTACTATGTTCTCGCAATATTGGCCCCTGTGAGAGCAGACACACGTGTTTTAAAAGAAACAAATATTCTCTACCTGTTTCGGTGACCACATGTTCTAAAATCTCACCACCATGTTAGACCAGACGGCTGATGACAGGGAGATCAAGTTTCGAATTCCATTCGGATGTAATGAGGTTTTTTTTTTGCAAAATAGGTTTTCGCTCTCTCTCAACGAAAATACTGGTACACTTCCTCTTACTTCAACCTTCCTAATCCTTACCTATTTGGCATGATAAGTACATATTCTTACAACCTTAACAGGCAGTAAGACGCGGTAATATAAAAAAAAGATTCATTGAGTTGATTTACTTGACTTGTTACGTCCTACAACCTGTATAATTTTATAAATGGAGGTCTTAAACCTGTATAGTTGTAAACCCTCTTCGATGATCAAATTAAATAATATGTCACACTTGAAATATTCTAGAATGATAATGACGGAGAGGTAGGAGTTCAAATTCTGGTCAGGGTAATTAATGGTGGTTTTTATTTGACGGTTTTTCACTCACCCTCTAGAAAAACCCAGATACAATTTGTCTAAATTCAACCTTACTTATTCCCAACACACTATCGTAATCAGTACATATGTGACCCGCTTTGCTGACCACGTGGACTTACTGTGGATTCACACGTTCGCTGTAAAACGAGAGCAGTGCTGATATTTGGTCACGTGATAGTTTTTATCCAGTCACAAGAAGACCACGTGGTCAGCGTGCTGCGCACTGCTCGAGTAGAGATAATATCTACTTTTCCAGCGCTTCTACAGAAAACCAGCAAAGAAGACCCAATTAGCTCATGTGAAAACTTTCAAACACGCGTTATGTATAAACACAGCACATTCTCATAAGTAATGATTTAAAAACGACATTTTATTGGAAGCCATAAGGTTTATCGATGACAAAATCAAGCTCGGGCAGTAAATAAAATATCTAAATATCTCATTTTATTTTAAACTAGCAATCCCACACGGTGTTGCCCGTGACCCCTTCAATTTTTTTATAAATATAGCCTAATTAAAAAGCTAATTGAGAATTTAAAAATCCGGTTTAGAGGTGCTTTTGGACCCGCTTCCGTCCACCTATGTTAAAAATTTCAGATCGCTGCGTGCCGTAGATTTGGTTGGGCATCGCACACAAACAAACAAAAATGGGGTGTGGCTGTGTCATGGACACGGCCGTGTGTTGTACGTGAATACGTTTATGTAACCAGTTATATTTTTATTAAATAAAATATTATTTATGTGTTTAGGATAAAAGCAAGGAAACAAATAATTATTGTGTTACAATATAAATTTATTAATTATAGGTCTGTGATACGAAAAGTACGACACAAATGGCATACAAGATTCATCGAGATTTCTGGTATTCTAACACCTTATTATATTCACTGTCACTACTTTAAACTAATGTTTTATATACAAGCGATAGATTTTGACGACAGCTGACGATTAAAACCTAAACGAACATCGTAGCTTCTCCGAGTCAAAAGTAATACTAATTGCAAATCTCGATACGCAGCAAAATAACCTCAAAATGGCGGCGCTTTCCCCTCCACCGCGCGCGATGCGTCACTGTTCTCGCGTATCGTAATGCATTCTTTGATCCTTTAGCTGTCCAGCGGTATAATTTAATTTTGGTTGTAGAGGATAGATTAGAAACTACAACGCCAAACTGTATCGCCCGATTTTGTTATCATTAGGATTTTTGGATTGCTCCCGTATGATAGCAAACTTAAAGACGTATTCACGTCAAAAACATATGCATAGACAAACACTTCTTTTTATTATTATAGATACACATTAACTTGAACTGATTATAATATTTAAGATTTTATGTTTGACGTATGAATGCATCATGGATAAACAGAGATTCCCAACTTTCCACGAGTGTATGAACAGCTGTACAACTAAAGCTTGATTCACACGCTTTGCCGAAAAATATTAACCAGAATCTGCGCAATAATTCACACACCTTAAGTGTAACACTGATGCATTGCAACGCTTTAAAACAGCTGATATTCAATACATTTTATTTTCTAGTGAATCAACATCATATTATTATTATTATTATTATTATTATTATTAGTATTAGCACCGCGCCTTACTACCCGTTCAGGTTATACGCACTTTTGCTAATGTGTAATGGTAGGGTGATTGTGATATGAAATGGAGGACCTACAGTTTAACGTGGAATCCGAACCACGGTGGAGGCCTCGCAATTCCCCACATTCACAATATGTCTTGTCAGAGGTGAAGGAAGGGATTGGTAATCAGATAAATCTGTGCCGGGACCGAGGATTGAACCTCGGATCCCAGGTCAGAAATCTGACACCTTACCCCTAGAGATAAACATATATTTTAGATCATTCTCCCGATGGTTGGTTACAAATTATAGCTCTGTCTCGTTGCATAACCCAATACATCAATAAGCACGCTTTACATTAAAGCGTTATTTCAAATCTCCTCACAACAAACAACTAATCTGTCTGCTTGCTTCTGGCCATAGAGCGCATGCGTTGACAAATGCGCATACGTACTGATTTGAGAAGATTTCTTCCGCGATTTGATTGGTTCTTCTGTGCCAAACATCTGGAGCAGAGCGGACAAGTTTTATATATAATATATATATATCTAAATATATATTATTTAGCACCACGTCTTACTACCCGTTCGGGTTATACGCTTTAAGTACTAATTACTCTAATGGATTAGGAATTGGGAAGGTTTAATTAGAGGAAGTGAACCCGCATTTGCGTGGAGGGAGAGTGTAAAACCATTTAGAAAAAACCACCCCCAGTTCACCCGACCAAGGTACGAACCTCAATCTCCCCGTCCTCGGCAGTCGAGCTCAACACGACAAGTGCGTTAGCCAACTACGCCACCGAGGCGGGTGACAAATTAGAGAATAGTTGAACTTTAGAAGAACAGCTCACGCCATTTAAGCGGAAATCTTGTGATTGGCTTGGAGCGCGTCACGTGACTACGTTTCTGTTTTGCGCTAGTTTTTCAGCGAACGTGTGAATCCACAGTACGAGGTGCGGACTCACTGTACTGCTATAAAATTTCAGCATACGTGTGAACTCACCTTTACTCTCGCTATGGATCAAACTGCTAATGACAGGGAGATCGTGGTTCGATCCGGGTCGGGTGTACTAAGAGTATTTTTCCATAAATGTTTCCCACTTTCTCTCTCTCTCCATGCAAATGATGATTCATTTAATTTTAATTCAACCTTCCTCATCCCTGGTCGATTAGCGTAACTAGTATATAAGCATATTACCCGATTGGGTAGTAGGACGTGGTGATAAAGATATTGCCTAGGAATAAATTATAATTGTTTAACATATATTAGGGCCAACCCAAGTAATAATAGTAATAATATATATCAAAATCACACACATACACACAAACTCGTATTTATATGAGTAGAATTTTAATATTATTTCTAACAACTACATAGTGAAAAAGTGTCATCATTAAAATGACGTCTGTCGTCATTCACCTGTTACATGATATTTCAAGGTCGTCAATACTTTTTTTTTAATTCCCTGGGTTTTCCAGGTTTACCAGAAATATTTCTCATTTTACTATACATATTAGAGAGCTTTATAGAGGGAATAAAGTTTCAAATCTCATAAAATTGACTTTTGAAAATATGTAATGCCATTGGTGTTGAGAATATTATGCTATGACTTTGATGGAGAGATTCATGCAGTTGTTACATGCATTCCAAATTTCAAGTAGAAAATAAATTGAAGGGAGCAGATAATACATTTATTTCGAGTATTTTTTTTATCACCGTGTCTTTCTACTTGTTTAGGATGTGTGCATATATGCTCATTACTCTATTGAGGTGAGGATGAGGAAGGAAGCATTAAGAGTTATTCTATCTTCATTTTCGTGTAAGGAGAGTGGGAAACCATTGAGGAAATAACACTTTCAGTAGACCTGACCCGGATTCAAGACCGAAACTCTCCGTCATCAGCAGCCCAATCTAACATGAGAGTGATGCTTTAGTTAAATTTGGTGACGTCCCATCTCGTGTACTAAGGAATTTCCACTTTAATTTGTCCCATCCCGTCCTCTCAAATATACCAGAGTTATTATTCTGTTTTGTCCTATCTCTTGCACTGAACGAGAAAAAAGATTATAGAGCAGCTTTAAGCGTTCCCCTTTGATATATCGGGGTAGGGACAATAGTTTATAAGGAATATTGTAATCGTGGGAATTGATATAATTTTAATTAGCTAAATACTGCCGTAAAATAAAAGCGTTATCATAAAAAAAGGCAATATACAATTTTATTAAATTGTAACTGGTAACTCAAGTATCTACAAAATATCAAATCAAATTAAATTAATATATTTTAATGAGAAGAATGGAGATTAGTTTATATAATTAGAAATTGCCGTAAAATAAAATCATTAACATTAAAACTCTTATATTAACTATTTTATTAAATTTAAAAGATAAATCTCTTCAATCATTTACAAGTCGGTAAATTCTAGTCAATAAATAATGTAAATTAAAAGGAGCTTATGAATTGGTAATATATTTGGCATATTTCTGTCATCTAGCTGCGGCTACTTTTTACGTCTCTTTACCGAGGCCCAGTACAGTTTTAGTCCTCTCTTAACTGTATCATAATATAGAGCATCTCCTTTAGATTTCTTACCACCTCGATTATGTTTGGTTTGGATTTACCGATGCTCCTGTTTAAATGTTTGGACCATCTTTCATCTGCATTAGTAGTTCTGTGTATTCCCTCATATCAGATACACATGTCCTTAACTACGTCATTCTCTAACCATTGCTCAATAAAGTATTCATTAAATTGTTCAACTGGCTCACATGTAGGAGAATATTTCATTATAAAGCCATCTTTCCTCAGTAGAAATAGGTAATATATGGGCCAGTGTTTCGCACATCCCAACTAGTTGTCTTACTTGATGATTGTGAACTTGTTAGTCATCACAAGATCCTAAACTTTCCTCCAAATGCATTGCTTTAAATTGAAGTTACAGTTTTTGGAAATTGTATTTGTAAAGTGTGTTTTAAGTGTCTTAATTGTTGCAGATTCATAATCAATTTTTAGATAAGGACCATATTGTAACCTTTTATCTGACAAGAGTAAAATTTCTCGAACTTTTGTGCTTCTTATTTGGTATCAGTGCGTATATTACAGGAATAACATTAGTAAATATTTCGGTACTTACAACATCAACATTGATGCTATAAATATGATTGAAATGACAAGGATTGCTATTAAAAATTCCATATAAAAAAAAATCACATCATTTGGCAAAGCATTCCTGTCCAATTTTACTCAAAAATGCCATTATACTATTTTATAAACCATCATCAACGAAGACAAAATCATCAGATAGATTTCTGGTTCGTATTAACTCTCTTTGCTTATATGGAAAAGATGTTACGCCAAAAGCTTTGATACTATGTCTATTTAAAGAAGACTTTATTGATGTTAATTGTGGACTCTCTGTCACTAAATCAAATCCTGAATTCAATGCTCCAGTAAATTCCTTTTCATATATTAGAGGACCACGTTTATTACAGTTAAATATACGTTTTATATTTCAGTCTTAGTGATTTCCGAAACAAATAATTGTTTTCTTTAATTAACGCTACCGTTTTCACTGTCAATGGTAATGGAACCTGGGTAGGGCCTATTAACACAACTCCAGCGTTTAGTCAAATTCTTGTTGTTTTTGAAAGTGTATTTATGTCTTTAAATAAACATTGCAGGTTTGCCACAGATTGTTGCCACAAAATAAATTGTATTCATGTTGGCTTAGAATGATGGTCAAGAGAAAAATCTTTACAAAATAAAAACAAATTTAAGGGGACAGTCTGATAAAACACCAATAAAAGATGTTTATTATTGTTTATCTGCCTTTGGTTTCAGTTGCATTGCGTTGAAATGTTGGGATTGTAATTCATTGTGTGTATTTCTATTAGTAGTGACATGTGTTTAACGTGTTGATTTCCTCACTGCAGTTTACCACTGGAAGGAATGTAAATAAAGCAAAATTAAGTTGTAAAGCTATAAAAAATAAATAATAATTTTTGGTTTTTAGTAAGCTTATAATTATTGGGGGACTTTTGTGTAAGCTAAGACTTAGGCCTACAATTTTAGCTTGTCAAATAAGTTATGTGTCAATTAATTCATAAACGCATTTAAATTTGTGTTGCCAATAATATGAATTATACTGTATAGAAACGAGGATAGATAACCTAAGTGTGTTTCATGCTAACAAAGTATTACAAAAAAACTACCCTTGATACGAACACTCTGGGTTTGGATATTGAAATCAGTAATTTGCCACCTAGTACTGAAATAAGAACTATTTACAAATCCTTACTGATTCGGGCACTCCAGTGCTGAAATAGGCAAGGGTCGATAAATAAGCTAGTAGGCTAAATACAATTTAATATAGTTATTCAAAATTTATGATACTAAACTAAATAAGATGTATCCATAAAACAAAAAAAACAACCTAATACACTTACCTCAGGATAAAACTTATTTTCACATTTAACTCTATTATATAATTATTTTGTCTGACAGATTAGCTCAGTCGGTATCGTGTCTGTCTACTAAGCTAATGGTGTCGGGTTCAATTCCCAGACTGGCCGGAAAATATAACATTGGTGAAATGTGGAACACTTTCACAGTAATGAATTAACGGCCGGGGACTGGATGTTGTGTACGTTCTAGATTGAATATAGTTTATAACTTTTGTGATGATATAATCATTCGGGTCAGAAAAGGCACGTTAATTATCCTAGTTAAATGAAAAATTAAATGTTAATCATTTAACATAAACCACTTCTAACAAAGCTCTTATAGAATACTGTATTTACATAGTAAGCACTGCCTGATTTGGATATTGTAACATTGAAAAACATGAACTTTGCTGTGGGAGGGAAAGAGCAGTTGAAAGTGACATAGTGAATCGGGCCTACCTCAGTGCATGAAAGGGGTACACTTTATCCTAGAGGAGGGTGACAGGGGGTGTAAACGTCGTGAGTGATCATTTCCTTCTTGTTGAGTGCACGATATTAAACTCTTTACTTATTATTATTATTATTATTATTATTAGCACCGCATCTTACTACCCATTCGGGCTATACGCACTTACGCTAATGAGTAATGGTAGGGTGATTGTGAGATGAAATGAAGGACCTACAGTTTAACGTGGAATCCGAACCACG